>OVAX01002172.1:0-32925 GCA_900406405.1 Lepidium africanum | reverse complement strand
CTGTTAATAGCTTGATTGAGTCTGTCTACCACGAGAGTGGATTCATTGCCTTGTGTTCTCGTTGCCTAGAGATTAGCTCTATCTAGTGTTGTCAAGCACCTAGTTGATCTAAGAGTCGCACTGATCCATGATACTCACTCCTCAGGAACCCGTTTTCTCATTACCCTATGATTGATTTACTTGCTATTTTGTTGTTTACTGCTTACTTTGTTTTTACTCTGATTACTTTCATTTGCTTTATTTATTTTCAAGTTTTATTTAATTTATGCTCGAGTTTAATTTAGGTTGCTAGACATAATTCACTATGATTGGCTTGGATTCGAGTAGTTAACTGCATCTTGATTGATAGCTGCACTCACAGTTGGTTTGACACCTATTATACTACGTCGACACCTTTGTATAATAGGATTTGACAACTAGAGTAAAATCCTGTTATCACATGCATTCTACTACTTTACATGATCCTGGTTATTCTAATCATACTGTTCATCAAAGTGTTGATCATATTCCTATTCAATTTGGTGTTCATGATGGTAATGTGATTGTGCCTGCATCGAGTTCTTTAGCTCAAGTCTCTAGTGCCACATCGCAAACTAATCAGACTGTAACAGCTAAGACTAGGGAAGCTTCAATGATTAATGCTCGACCAAAAAGGAGTTTTAAAGCCCCAAGTTATTTAGCTGACTATCAGTGCTCATAACTTCAAAGTATTTCTAATTCTAACTCAGATAAATCTTCCTATCCTATATCATATGTTCTTTCTTACTCTCAATTGAAACCATCGTATCAGTCCTTTGTTCTTTCATGTTCCCTTGAGACAGAGCCACAAAATTTCGAGCAAGCCATGGCACATCCACATTTTCCAAAAACAATGGATGTAGAGATAGCCGCTCATGAATTGAATTGAACTTGGACTGTTGTTTCATTGCCTCTGGGTAAATATGTTATAGGTTGTCGTTAGGTTTTTACTATTAAATACAATCCAGATGGAACCGATGAAAGGTATAAGGCACGATTGGTTGCCAAAGGATATACTCAGATGGAGGGAGTTGATTATATATATACTTTTTCTCCAGTCGCAAAGCTAACAAGTGTTAAGCTTCTACTTGGATTAGCTTCTATTCATGGATGAACACTCACTCAAATGGATGTCACTAATGCTTTTCTGCATAGTGATCTTGAAAAAGAAATTTATATGAGCTTACCACAAGGTTATACTCCAGCAGATGAAAATCTTCCACCAAATCTAGTTTGCAAGTTGCATAAGTCTTGTACAGTTTAAAACAAGCTTCACGCAGCTGGTATAAATGTCTTTCGAGTGTACTCTTTGAAGCTGGTTTTGAGCAATCTCCGAGTGATAACACGTTTTTTGTTAGGCTCAAAAACTCATCCTTCATAGCTATTTTAGTCTATGTCGATGACATCATGATAACTTCTAATAATGATACAGATTTACAAGAATTAAAAGGTGTTCTCCATAGAGCATTCAATATTAAAGACATGGGAGCACCTAAATACTTCCTAGGATTGGAGATTGCAAGGAACAAGACAGGGATTTCTATATGCCAACGCAAATATGCTTTAGATATTCTCTCTTATACAGGTCTTCTTGCATGTAAACCTTGCTCTACTCCTATGGATCCGACAGTTCACTTGAGTAAGGATTCTGGAATTCCTTTATCTGATGTTACTCCTTATCGTGAGCTAATTGGGAGACTTCTATATCTGACAATCACATGTCCAGATATAACATTTGCAGTGAATACACTTAGTCAATTCCTTTCAGCTCCAACTGACATACACTTACAGGTAACACATATAGTTCTGAAGTATATCAAGTCAAATCCAGGTCAAGGTTTATTCTATGCTGCTAACTCTGAGATATGCTTAAATGCATTTTTTGATGCTGACTGGGCTACTTGTCCTGATACAAGGAAGTCGATTACTGGTTATTGTGTTTATCTTAAGAAGTCTCTTATCAGTTGGAAATCGAAGAAACAAAAATCTGTTAGTCGCAGCAGCACTGAAGCCGAATACAGAAGTATGGCTTTGGCTACATGTGAGTTGATTTGGTTAGATCAACTTCTTAAAGACCTCAAGATCACAGTTTCCTCCTCAGCAAAGCTTTTCTGTGACAATAAATCTACAACTCATATTGCCTCTAATCCTGTTTTTCATGAGAGAACTAAACATGTGGAGATTGATGTTGTAGTTAAATGTTGAGGGGGGGGGGTGTATTGGTTGAGTTAAATGTTGGTTTACTCAATTAGTTGATTAGCTTTTATTATCCGGTTTTACTAAACCGAGTCTGTTACTGAACAAGTTGTGTATAAACATTCTTCTTTCATTTTCTTCAGTTTAATGAGAAAATTAGTTCGTTAATCTCTTTGTTTAATACTCTTTTTTTGTTCTTCGTGTCAATTTTTGCTCAACTTACTTACTTTGTTTGTCTGGGTTTTGTGTTTGTAAACGTTACTTAAATTTTAAAATGACTCAAAATTTGAGTAATAAATGCTTATGATTCGACTAATACTGTTTGCTCTTAATTCTACAGATTCTTCTTTTATTTCTTATGATTTTTGTTTCTTCTCATCATCTCTAAGTTGGGCAATATCTCTTTTCCTAATTCTTAAGTTATCTCATCTAAATTGTTGGTTTGTATTACATTATTTTGACTATTACACTTGAGTGATATTGAAGCCAAAAAACAGAACTTGATTGATTGTGACTTTGTTAATGGTTGATTGTGATGTTTACAGGTGTTAAAAAATATGAATACGCACCAAAGTAGAAGAAACGTTCAGGCTCATGGCGTTGGGAAACAAGTTCCAGGATGTTTGGGTCAGATGGTTAACCTATTCGATTTCAGAACAGTTAGTACTGGAAAGAAATTTCTCAATGACAAACCCCAATTTGATGGTGGTTAGATTTTGTCTATCTCTATTTAAAGTTAGAATCTTTAAGGATATTTGATGTTATTGATGATGATAATATTGTGATGGCTTCACACGTTCAGGCTGAAGTGGAGTTGAAGAAGTCATTTTTTTTTCTTTTTTCAATAAGGAGTTGAAGAAGCCTTTGTTTTAAGAGTTTGTAGGAGATTTGTTTCGGTAAAATAACGACCGAGTCTTGTGGTAAAAGTAGTTAGAGTAGAGAGTCCATTTGTTTCAGTATTTTTAGACTGATCTGTTTAGTTGTAAAGGTTATATAAAGCCATTACTTATCATGAATAAAGCATGAACTATTTAGAGTAATTTACAGAGCCTTTGAACAAATAGAGAAATAGACTTAGCTTGCCTTAAAACCTCTGATACATCTTCTTCTTCTCTTTCTTGCCTTCACTTGGCTTGGCTTTCTGGGTTGCTTATTCTCTGCTACCAATTACAAATAAAAATTCGGTAAATAAATAATCTAAGCCTCATGTGGAAAACGCAATCTACTCTCGATAGAGAAATTGAATGTAACTTCCACTCTTCTATCAAAATCTAGAAGTGTGACTATTGACTTTGCTATTATATAGTTAAATGAATATAAACTTGAACAGAACCAGTTCAAAGTCACTGTTGAACATCACAGTTGAATTTATAATATCAAATTTGGAGATAACAGTAACTTAACGAGAAAATAGAAAGTCAGCTCATCTCACCTTGCCAAACACGGATCTTAAGTACTTGAATGAGAGACGACTCTTTTTGTATTCCTTTCTTTAAAAAAGTTGACTAAGATAATAACGAATTTGATGTTACTAGCTATTGATATGTCATGTAAATATTTGAAGATTCAAGTCATTGTGGACACTATATCAGCCTGTCCATTTAATCGTTGGAACTCCTGGGAGAATTTTGGATATTGCCAAGCAAGACATAAGTACATATCTAATGGATCTTTGCAAAGTTTAATCATAATAGAGTCATATTTATTTTTAACAATGATGTATTTAAACCACTAAATTTCAAAGAAAATGTTGTTATTCATCAAAGAGTTTCAAGCAAGTTTTGACATAAACCAAAAAAAAGACAAAACAAGAAATAACAAACAAATCGAAGATCTTTATTAGAAATCTAACTCATGCCAGCATTTTCTTACCAAAAGTTGGCATATGGGGAAAAAATTAATGATCCAAAAAAAAAATTATACTGCACCTCGTTTTGATTTATTTTTGAATATTGATTTTTAATTACAGACAATAACTCTTATTTCAGATTTAATAATAGCTATGCTTGGTTTGGATTTGAATTTTGGATTGGGATTAGTTTTTTTTTTTAGGTTCAAGAAAATAAATAGTATTCCTTGGTTTTAGCCATATAAATAATTTATAAACTTAACTAAAATTGTGTACTTTTTTTTTGTTGGAACTAAAATTTGTACACTTTTAATATATTATATATATTTATTTAGTTATAAATATTAGTTAATTTTGCTAAAAGATATACTTTAGTTTTAGTTTGATTCGAGATCGCATAATTTGGTATAACATTCTTTTTTATTAATAACTACTCATTAAATCATTAATAAGCAGTGGTTGTGTGGTTCATACAATGTTAGGATCTACTTGGAAATGCTTGGCCACCGAGTTATTCTCTCGAGTAATGAAAATGAAATATAACATGGAATTTTTTGAGAGAAAAAATCACAAAGTTCTGCAATCGGAATTTTAAGGTTGATGGCTTTCATCAAAGTTATAAGGTTGATGGCCTTCATGGCCTTAGTAGCCTTTAATAATTTTTCTATTCTTTTTCACCTATACTTTGGTACAATTTTGGAAATTTTGGCTCAATTTAAATATACATACTAAAAAAAATCATATTCTCACAAAAATTAAAATAACTACAAACAAAATATTTATTTTACAATAGTCTGGACATAACCCAGAGTAAACCCTATTATTTAAGTAAAAGGAATTTAGTTTATGGGTCTATTAGGCTTATTGATTTGTATATTTTTAGATTCTGATCAAATCAAAATTAATGTTTTTTTATGATTATTGATTATTAAAAATTAAATGAGTCCCATTCGACCAAAAAAAATTAAGTGAGTCCAATTTACACACATTTAGAAAATTAGACTAACTGTATGAACATTAGGAAGTATTACCACTATTCAATAATAGTAATTACCTCCGTTTCCCTTTGTCATTATACAATAAAAAATTTTAGTGTGTAAATTTAAAACCCATAAAAATTGCACTAGTCTTTTCGTTTTGGCGAGACTGATTGTAATTCTATTTGAAGAGTAATGTGATCTTTAGATATGAATCTTGAAACAACAAACCAAGACACATCAATCAAAGATACAATCTATTTTGATTTAAATATGTGTAACATAGAACATATGAAGATCAAGAGATTCATCGTATGTATAAATAGATAACTGCAACAAAACCTTGACAAAGGAAACATACGATTTTGAAAATTGTACAACCACACAAAGAATTCAACATAGATCTTGACCAAGTTAATGAGTTTAACAATTTTGAATTTCAAAAGTCTGGACATGATTTGCCCATTTCTGAAGATTATATGTTTTTGCGAAAAGATAATTTACAAACATAATAGGAAAGGTTTGTATCTTTACCTATGTTACTTTCATATTTGAATTCGCTTATATTTGACATCTTAACATCATCAATCTCATCCAGGTCCATCACAGAGAACCTAGAATCTGATACAATACAAGAACAAACATTTTAAGAATATAGATTAATAATCTCAAAAAAATTTTTAAAAGATTTATTGCGATAATTGGAAACTCTAAACATACACAAATATATTAACCTATGCATAGAAAAAAAGTATATAGGTATAAGATAGATATGTTTATGTGTGCCTATTTTTTTTTTAATGTTTCAACATCCAAATTACACATGTGTACGTCTAAATTTCTCTAAACATGTTTTATTTTATCTTTATCAACCGAATGTAAAATAAATGTATCTTCCATAAACGTTACAAATTTTGTTTTGTCAACACTGGCCCACAATTGGCTGGTCCATTAGCTAAGTTCCTACATAATGTAGACAGTGAAACTCGATCTCTCAGTGTGATATAATGTCTGTCTTCAATGGATTTACGAGATACCACTAGACTAATGTTACTTCACACGATACTATTTTTTAACCAAAATTAATAAGAGAAAGGTGTCTCCTATATACCTTTTAAGTTATAAATTGTCCAAAATATCTTTTTTAAAACCTTGTCGAAAATATACCTTTAAGGAGACATAATCTACAGTTCTGTCTCTCGTGAACAGTAATTTGTCTACGCTGGACATATATAGTGAATTATGGACATAAATTGTCCCATGTGCACATATATAGTTAATTATAGACATAAATCGTCTCATGTGGACATATATAGCGAATTATGGACATAAATTATCCAATGTGGACAGAACTGTAGATTATGTCCCCGTAAAGGTATATTTTTGATAAGGTTTTAAAAAAAGTATATTGTGGATAATTTATAAAAGGTACATAATTAACAAAATTCCCAATTAATAACTATGTTAACCATATTCAAACCAAAACTAGGCATTTAAAATATGTTACCAAATTTTAAATACCTCACTACATTATCCGTATTAGCCCTGGGCATATTTCCTGAAACTCAAACCGGAACTCGAACCCAACCTGAAATACCCATAACCGAACCCGACCGAAATCTATAAAATACCCGAACGGCTTTTACATTATGAGTAGTGTGGGTACCCAAACCCGATCGGGTAAAACCCAAAATCCGAATGGGTTCCCGAAATACCCAAAATGTATAATATATTTACACAAATATTTATATATTTATATATATATACTTTTAGTTAACAAATTTTTAAAATTATAACTACAAATCTAAATAAACTAATCAATTTATAATCAATATAATATAAAACTAAAATTATAAATATTTTAATTAATTTAAAATTTTTGAGATTGTTTTTTTAACATTTTTGGAATTGTTTTGATTAAAAAATTAATTATAAAATTCGGATATCCGAACCCGACCCGAACCCGAACCAAATCTGACCCGAAATAGGATGTTTTATAAGAACCAAACCCGACCCGAACCCGATCCGAATCCGCAAAAATACCCGAATGGGTCTTATATAGATAAACCCGAAATACCCCAAACCCAAAAAACCCGACCCGATCAGGTCCAGGTACCCGAATGGCTACGACTAATCCGTATATTGAATGGTGTATTACATGATAATCTGAATACGAGACCAAACATATTTACAAATCTACAAACTTGAATAAATACCAAATAATATAAATACGAACAATTATATAATATCAGCAAATTCAATCCGCGCTCCATGCGCGGGTAGCATCCTAGTATAGTCATATTGTGCTTTCAGTCAAAACAAAAAATATATATAGGTGGTTCAAAGCAATATACATAAATTTCACAAAAATTAAATGATAGCCAATGGTAAAACCAAAAAAATAATTATGGGATCAAGAGACCAAAAAAGTAATTATGGGATCAAGAGAAGAGACTCAAAAAATTTAATATGGGATCAAGAGAAATTTAATAGACTAAAAAATATTTTAGAATAATAAACTGAAAATCTAAAGACAAAATATAGTACATTTTAAAAAATTTTATGGGGATCAAAAGAAATTTAGTAGAGCAAAAAAAATTTTTGGAGGTGTTAAATATAAACTAAAGACAAAATACAATATATGTTCAACATTTTGTGGGGGATCAAAATAAATATAGTAGAGCAAAATTAAATTTTTAGAGGGTTCAATTGAAAAAGTAAAAACAAAATACAACACATTTTCAAAATTTTATGAGATCAATTGACCCCCTTCATCTTTATCCCGTGTACCTCCGCCACGGATGATAGCTATAATTTTTAATGTAATCAAGATTTTTACAGAAAAAAGTTAATTGAGATAATGAGTTTGTAATTGACCAATTTATCTTTCAGAACGAATTAAACCAATAGTCTCATTTATATATCTGGTAAGATATACATATATCACAAATATAAAAAAAAATAAAATGGCATGCATTATCTTTTTAAAACTAATAAAATATGTTATACTACTTAAATAATAGATAACATATATTTGTGAGTGAGAAAAATCAACATAGGCTTCTGAGTGTAGATAACTCCTCTGTATAAACTGCAAACACTACCAACTTTTAGATCTTCAATCATCTTCTATTGCATACACCAATTAGGAATCTTCTATTGATAAAGTTGGACATCACCCTGAAAAAATTCGATCTCTGAATGTAAAAGTGAAAGATTTCGACAAGTTCCACATAATCCCATATTAATTTTCCAAATATTATAAGAGAAACAGTTCCAACTTAAGTCAGAATAGTATTTAGAGTTTTCTCGTGATCCATCTATAAAGCGACCATTAAAGGTCTAATCATCAATTTCTTGATCACATAGGATCTAAGTATCTAACAACAATCTCTAAAACATGCGCTGAATTTATCATTACACTAGCTTGAACTTTAGCAACTGTTTTATCTTCCACATGTTTAACTATTTTCCTGGATCTTTATCAATGTTCGAAATAATCTCATCGTCCTTTGCCTTCTAAATAAACCAAAGAAAACTTTCTTATCCACTTCTGAATTTTTTATTTAACTATATAGAATATTTATTTGATAATATTCTCCAATAAGATTTAGGAATAGTTTAAGACTTACCTCTGTTTTAGTATAGATAGTACAACTGTACATTGATAAAAGAAGAGATTTGTTTGATAGGATCGGGAAGAGGATCCCCTTTATTAAAGGGTTTGCATCATTAAAGCGATTATAAATGCGGAATGTTTAATGGTTTTTGTTTTTTCAGATAATATTGATATAAAAATTGTTACTGAGATATTTTTACCTTGTTGACAGCTGAAAAATCAGAGAATTTGTAAAAATTAAAAAATTACAAATTGATAAAAATGCAGCCGTTAATATTTTTAAACTGTAATTATTTATTACAGTTTAAAACGTCAGATGAGAGAAGACGGTCTTGTCGTCTGTCCAAACTCCGTCCGAACCAAGTCTCGGTCTTTCTCTAAAGTCCACTTTGCCTTCGTAATGCAAAATATTTTTGTAGAAAATCAAAAAAACATTTTTGCTATAATTAAAGACCTCTAAATATGAATAAAACCCTTTTGTAATAAAATTAAAATAATTTATTTGACAAAAAAAAAAAAAAAACTGCTGGAAGATTTCTCGAAATCTCATTCTATTTTGTTTCCTTTCTGCTCCATCTTTCTCCATTTTTTCACCTGAATTTCTTCATCTCACTGTCACTTCATTATCTCTCTCTTTCCTTTTTTTTACATTTTATTTTATCAACTATTTGATTAGCTTCGAAGATTCTTTGTTTCCACGATTGAGAGGAGATTTGGCATTGTACATAGATCGGTTCATTTAGAATCATCAACTCTTCTGGAATTTCTGAGTTTTAAGGAAATTTGCGACGTTAGATTACGACTTGCTTTTCGTTGTTACCAAAATTGGATTATTTGTGGATAGAGAGAGAAGAATTTCCTGCGATTTGGGGCTCTATCTTAACTTTGCGTGCCAAATTTGTCAACAATTTTGCTAAGGGTGAATTTAAAATTAGGGCTTGTGACGTGAATTTGGGGGAAGAAGGGGATCTGGGGTTTAGGTCAACGGAATTGGAGCAATCGAGAATGATCTGCTGTTGGTTTACTAAATAGACGGTTTGGATCCGATCGGAGGAGAGACAGCGCCATCGAATGGCGCTGTTCCGTCGCTTCTTCTACAAAAAGCCTCCGGATCGGCTTCTCGAGATCTCGGAGCGTGTTTACGGTAATTGCTTTTTGTTCCTTTCTCTGTTTCTGAGATCAAATCATCTTGGACAAGATAAAATTGCGATGAATTTATTCTGTGGCTAGATAGAATATGGGCATTTGCATCAAATTTGCTACGAGCTTCTGGATGGTAGAGGGTTTTTGGTAGTTTGATAGTTATAAGAATTTGAGTATAGCTTTTGCAATGGTTGCCCATGTGAGCTGAGCTTGTCTTTGTGATGCTTTGTTAAAGCTTTGAATTAAAGAGGTTTAGGAATCAGAATCTCTTTGTAAACAAGCTATTGCTTTGGGGATATTCTATTGTGTGTGACACGAACTAAAAATTTTGGTTTCTTTTAATGTTCAACAATGATAGTTCTTTTGGAAAAGGGATCGTTTTTGAGCTTCTACATTCCATTTCGGGATTAGTGACAAAAGTCTCTTGTTTTCTTCTTCCTTTTTTAGTTTTTGACTGCTGTTTCGCAAGCGATGTTATGGGGGAGGATGAATACAAAGTATATTTGGGTGGCATTGTGGCGCAGCTTCAGGATCATTTCCCAGATGCCTCTTTCATGGTGTTTAACTTTAGAGAGGGGGAACAGCGGAGTCAAATATCAGATGTGTTGTCCCAATACGACATGACTGTAATGGACTATCCACGGCAGTATGAGAGTTGCCCTCTTTTACCTTTGGAAATGATCCATCACTTCCTAAGATCGAGTGAAAGCTGGTTATCTTTGGAAGGTCAACAAAATGTATTGTTGATGCATTGCGAAAGAGGTGGCTGGCCTGTGCTTGCTTTTATGTTATCGGGGCTGCTATTGTACAGAAAGCAGTATCATGGCGAGCAGAAGACTCTTGAGATGGTACACAAACAGGCTCCGAAGGAGCTTCTTCATCTATTGTCTCCTCTAAACCCACAACCTTCTCAACTAAGATATCTTCAGTACATTTCTAGAAGAAATTTAGGCTCTGATTGGCCACCTTCAGACACACCTCTTCTTTTGGATTGCTTGATTCTCAGAGATCTTCCACATTTTGAAGGGAGAAAAGGTTGCAGACCCATCTTACGGGTTTATGGGCAGGACCCTAAAGCCCGGACCAATAGAAGTTCCATACTTCTTTTTTCCACACTAAAAACAAAGAAACACACTCGTCTCTACCAGCAGGTTATTTTCAGACCATTGTATCTTTGTGACATTTCACACTAATCTAGGCACAGGACATTGGTGAACTAGCATTATATCCTTTCCATGTGGGCTTGCGACAGTAATGTAGTTTGCCACATCGATGTGAACTGAAAACGTTGATAAAGGATATATTTTAAAGTGTTTTTTGGGTAATTTATCATGCCTGTCAATGCTTCTTGACTGAGACGTTGCGCATTTTCGTATATGCAGGAAGAGTGTATTTTGGTGAAGTTAGATATACACTGCCGTGTTCAAGGGGATGTTGTTCTGGAATGTATACATTTGCATGATGATTTGATATGTGAGGAGATTGTCTTTAGAATCATGTTCCACACAGCCTTTGTGCGTGCTAATATTTTAATGGTCCAACGGGATGAAATGGATATACTTTGGGATGCCAAGGATCAGTTCCCAAAGGAATTTAAAGCAGAGGTAGGCCTGTTGTGAAATTTTTTCTAATTATTTATCAAATGAGGCTGTTAAGTTTGAATGCATACTCATATTTGTATCAGGTACTTTTCTCTGACGCTGATGCCGTGGTGCCTACTATCACAACTTCTACAGTATCAGAAGATGAGAACGAGTTTGATATTACTTCACCTGAAGAGTTTTTTGAGGTGGAGGAGATCTTTAGTGATGTGATTGATGGACCTGACCATAAGAGAGACTCGGATAGTTTTGTGGTTGTTGATACTGCTTCAGATGATTCTGAGGGTAAAGAGGTGTGGAAAGGGGACATGGAACCCAATGCGTTTCTAGATTGTGCATCGGATGATTCAAATCATAAACATGATATGCATGCGGAAACTAGCACAGATCCAGTCAAAGATATAACGGTTGATGATGTACAATATAGGTCGGATGGGAAGGCAGATTCAAATATTGACTCTGTGAAGGATATAGGAATAGATGATGGTGATGAGCAGCGAAAAAGAACAATGGAAGCTAAGAAAAATGATTCTGGAACAGCTGAGACTCAAAGCAAAAGTGATGGAGAAAGCACCCAGAATGATATAGAACCTATGACTCAGAAAACAAATACCACTCTCAGCAAACCCATATCCGAAAAAACACTAGGTACATCAAAAAAACAGGTCGGAGTAAATGCAAAATCGTCTGGAGATTCACTTAAACCGAAGTCTAAGCAGCTAGAAACTCAGGGTCCTAACATGAGAATGGCTAAGCCTAATGCAGTTTCTCGTTGGATTCCTTCAAATAAAGGCTCATATAAAGATTCTATGCATGTGGCATATCCCCCTACAAGAATCAACAGTGCTCCTGCTTCAATTACCTCTTCTCTGAAGGATGGTAGAAGAGCTACGTCACCTGATGGTGTGATTCAAAAGGATACGAAGACTAAACATCTGAGAGCGTCTATTTCTTCACCAGATATGAGGAGTCGAGGTCCAATTTACTCATCACCAGATTCTAGTCCGAAAGAAAAGCTGTCTTCTATACCAGATCAGGGTCCACCTCCACCTTCACCTGTGCCTTCTCTAACCAGTGAGGCCATATCAGTTTTACACTCTTCACCAGCAGCTGCATCACCTCCACCACCATCACCACTGCCTACTTCCTCTTCGCTGAGCCCAAATGACAGCCTCTCTCAGCTCCCACCTCCACCACCACCACCCCCACCCCCAGCCCCACCACCACCTCCTTTTGCATCTGAGAGACCAAACAGTGGAACTGTGTTACTTCAACCACCACCATCTCCTCCTTGGAAGTCTGTGTATGCTTCAGCTGTGGCAACTCCTCCAACACCTCTACAACCACCACCTCCACCTCCACCTCCACCTGCGTACTATTCAGTTGGCCAAAAGAGCAGCGATTCTCAATCATCTCGGCTACCATCGCCCCCGCCTCCTCCTCCACCACCTCCGTTTGCAACTGTGAGGCAAAACAGTGAAACTTTGTTGCCTCCACCACCACCTCCTCCACCTTGGAAGTCTGTGTATGCTTCGAAATTTGAAACTCATGAGACTTGCTCTACATTTTCCCCTTCTCCTCCACCACCACCACCACCACCACCTCCTCCTTTTAGTTCATCAAACACAGTAAAGGAAAATGGTGGTCACATCCTCACTCTTTCCCATCTGCCATCACCCAAGGCCCCTTCTGTTAATGGTTTTTCCACTCTATCTCCATCTCTTCCACCTAGTAAAACAGCTCCACCTCCACCTCCTCCTCCTCCTTTTAGTTCATCAAACACAGTAAAGGAAAATGGTGGTCACATCCTCACTCTTTCCCATCTGCCATCACCCAAGGCCCCTTCTGTTAATGGTTTTTCCACTCTATCTCCATCTCTTCCACCTAGTAAAACAGCTCCACCTCCACCTCCTCCTCCTCCTCCTCCTCCACCAAGTTATGGATCTCAACCTCCTCCTCCACCAAGTTATGGATCTCAACCTCCGCCTCCACCAAGTTATAGATCTCCACCACCACCTCCACCTCCACCGAGTTATGGGTCTCCACCATCACCTCCACCTCCTCCACCGAGTTATGGATCTCCACCACAACCTCCACCTCCTCCACCGAGTTATGGATCTCCACCTCCTCCACCCAGTTATAGATCTCCACCACCTCCTCAACCCAGTTATAGATCTCCACCACCACCTCCACCTCCTCCGTTTAGTAATGTACACTCAATTCCTCCGCCTCCTCAGCCACCAAGTCATGGACCCCCACCTCCTTTTGGTAAAACTTCACCTCCGCCACCGCCGCCACCTCCATTTAGAGCTGATGGACCTCCTCCGCCACCACCACCTCCGTTTAGATCTGGTGGACCTCCTCCGCCACCACCACCTCCATTTAGAGCTGGTGGACCTCCTCCGCCTACACCTCCACCACCTCCCCCTATGCGTGGAGGAGCGCCACCGCCACCGCCTCCTCCTATGCGTGGAGGAGCACCACCTCCACCACCTCCTCCTATGCGTGGAGGAGCACCACCTCCACCACCTCCTCCTATGCGTGGAGGAGCACCACCTCCACCACCTCCCCCGATGCGTGGAGGAGCACCACCACCACCACCATCCCCAATGCGTGGAGGAGCTCCACCTCCACCTCCACCTCCTGGTGGTAGAGGGCCTGGGGCACCGCCACCTCCACCACCTCCAGGTGGTCGTGCTCCTGGTCCACCTCCGCCTCCTGGGCCAAGACCTCCAGGTGGACCTCCTCCACCTCCAATGCTTGGTGGTAGAGGAGCTGCAGGGAATCTTACTGGTGCAGGAAGAGGACGTGGTCTTGCACGTCCAGGTTTGGGGTCTTCAGCTCAAAAAAGATCTTCTCTGAAGCCATTGCACTGGGTTAAAGTAACAAGGGCCGTGCAGGGGACCTTATGGCACGAATTACAGAGACATGGAGAAGCACAAACGTACTGGACTAACTTTATGTTTGCTTCCTCTTTTTTTTTGTCTTTTTCTTATCCTCCCTTCTTGCATCTTTGTTCATCCAGGAAACTATATTTTGAGCTATTAGCGTTACTTTTGCTTTGAAATTGATCATCGTTCTTTTATCTTTTTTGCTAGTGCGCCAGAATTTGATGTATCAGAAATAGAGACCCTTTTCTCTGCTACAGTGCAAAAGCCAGCTGACAAATCTGGAGGTCGACGAAAATCAGTTGGGGCAAAACCTGAAAAAGTTCAACTGGTAATGTTAAATATACTAAACACTTGATTATTGCCAGATATTCTGATGTGCTCTCTTGTGGTGGAGACTTTGGTCATGTAATTATAAACAAGTGACTGAAAGCATGTTATGATTTCCCAGGAATCTGAGTACTATCTGTATATATGTAAATTATAAGAAAAATTAATAAGAATGTCACTATAAGATAGTCTTCATCATCCCTGCAATTTTTTCGGCTGAAGCTCATTGAATGTCTGTATACTATGGTGGTATATTATTTCACTCTTTTTTATGTATGATTCTGTTATGCTTTTCCAGATTGACCTTAGGAGAGCCAATAACACAGAAATTATGCTTACGAAAGTAAAGATGCCGCTACCTGATATGATGGTAGGATCCAAAACTGACTGTACCTGAGTACCTGTCATTGTTGGTAAATCTTTTAGAGTTCCATGATAATTATTTACAATTGTTCTGTGCATCGTCCAGGCTGCAGTTTTGGCAATGGATGAGTCTGTACTAGATGCTGATCAAATAGAGAATCTTATAAAATTTTGCCCAACCAAGGAGGAAATGGAGACTCTTAAGGTTACCTCTTGACTATTGAATATCATAATTTACTTGTGTCTTAATTTTGGGGATCCTTCATTCTTTCGTGAAATTTGTCAATTGGTTATGATAAATCATTTGTTATTGACATGAGTCCTTGTTCTTGGTTGTAACTGACTGATTTGTTGTAGAATTACACTGGTGACAAGGCGACCTTGGGAAAGTGTGAGCAGGTCTGTCACTGTTGTCTGGGTTTTACTATATTATGGTTAACGGTTTGCATAGTTAGTTAATGTATATTCTTCTTTCATCCTTCTTGATATCACAGTACTTCCTAGAGCTAATGAAGGTGCCACGAGTAGAGGCAAAGCTTAGAGTATTTTCTTTCAAGATTCAATTTGGCACTCAGGTCTGATGGTGTTACTTTCTCTGTATCTGATTCTTTTGAGGACAAAGTTTGAGCATCACCAGTGTCGGAATCGGAATAACTGTAGATTATTGGTCCCAATGATAATTACATTTTTTGGTGCAGATAACGGAATTCAAAAAAAGTTTAAATGCTGTAAACTCTGCATGCGAGGAGGTAAGACGCTTGTAAGAATCAACTCTATTTTTTTGTGCATTCCATATGCATTATGGTTTGTTAGAATGTGCTCCTTGTTGCTTTCTCTTCAGGTCCGTACTTCACAAAAGCTCAAAGAAATTATGAAAAAGATTCTTTACCTGGGGAACACATTGAACCAAGGAACTGCGAGGGGTAAGTATTATGATATTCTTATTATACGTCTTTTTGCACAAGCCATTCCGTAATCCAAGATAATAAAATCTCTTTATTCAATGTGGTTTAAGTCGGTTCCTTTGTTTCATTGCATGAGATACTTGTTTTGTCTGTAGAGATATCCTTTGTGGTTGAACTGATCATTGCTCTGCTATTTACAGGGGCTGCTGTTGGGTTCAAGTTGGACAGTTTATTGAAATTAAGCGATACACGTGCTGCTAACAGCAAGATGACTCTCATGCATTATCTTTGCAAGGTAAACTACAACCGGAAAAAGCACCCTCTAGTTTCTGACGAGGTTTGTTTAATGATCTGGCTCAAGAGGGATACATATTCCTGAAACGCTCTCTTTCTTTCTCCAGGTCCTTGCTTCCAAGGCATCAGTTCTACTGGACTTTCACAAGGATCTTGAAAGTCTTGAACCAGCTTCGAAGGTTTGAAATTTTGCTTTTTGGTCCTCTATGAATTATTGGCAATTGGCTCATCATCTGATTCTCCTGGGTATTTCAGATACAATTGAAGTCGCTGGCTGAGGAAATGCAAGCTATAATCAAAGGATTGGAAAAACTGAACCAGGAGCTCACTGCATCAGAAAGTGATGGTCCTGTTTCTGATGTTTTCCGTAAAGTATGATTTTTTTTAAAATAACTTTTCCATACTTTTATCAATCATGAATTTGAGATCAGTTTCGTTATTGAGCCACAGAACTAAATCTTCATCATTTTGTAAATTCAATACCAGCTGGAGAATGACTCGGTTGCTAAAACCTACTTTTATTGTGCCACTTCTTCCGGATGCTAAAAACCTACTTTTGTGTTTTGAATTACAGACTTTGAAGGACTTCATATCCGTTGCTGAAACTGAAGTGGCAAGTGTATCGAGCCTTTACTCAGTTGTGGTAATTTATTGACCTCTCCAAGCTTCCAATCTCCTTACCTTGGACAATGACGTTTGATCCTGAATTTGATATTTTTGTTTATTCTCTCTTATGACGGATGGCAGGGAAGAAATGCTGATGCACTTGCGCACTATTTTGGCGAGGATCCTAATCGTTGTCCATTTGAACAAGGTATGTCTGGAATGTAAACTTCATCCGCTCGGGCAATACATAGAAAATTAGTCATGATATTTGTTTTTAGTTGAGAGTTCTATGTAGCTAATAGTAATACTGGGTGATGGATTGCTGCAGTTACTGCAACCCTCTTAAATTTTATAAGGTTGTTTAAGAAAGCACACGAAGAGAATGTGAAGCAAGCAGAGATGGAGAAGAAGAAAGCTGCTAAGGAAGCAGAAATGGAGAAGGCAAAAGGAGTCAGCCTTACAAAGAAAGGAGTTGATAATAGCTGACCGAAAAACGTAAATACGAATTTGCAAAATCCACCTTGAATCTCTCAAGCAAACCAAGGTGGTTTTGTATGCCTGTGGAGATGGTGCTGTTCAAAGTAACCTTCCGCAAAGAGAGACATTGGGCGTTTCGTGCGGCTAAAACAGGCTCGGGGTCCTGTGGGAGCGATTTGGCCTAGGCAGGAGCTATCGAGGAACCATTGAAAGATCAGAGAAACAGGTCATTTCTCCATCCACTCACGCTTTACATTGATTTGACACCACGTTAATTTATTCTAACTTGTAAATTAGGATTCTTTCCTGTTTTAAAATCTCTTGATTAGATCAATTTTTGATAGATTGAAAATGTTGTATAGGTTTAAGGTAGAGAGAGGGAGAGATAAGTGTAGATCATTTTGTCTATTTAGTGTGTAACTTTGTATCGTACCACTAACATTAATGTTCTTTTTAGTATTCAGATGTATGACAAAAATAATCCAATCGGTAAAAAAAAGCCGTGCACTTGTATCTCTATATAAATCCAAAGCATGTGATGTTTAATTCTTAAGCACGTGAAGCAGAGTATTGTCTATTTACCAATGCGTTTAAATTGTACGAAACAAACACTTCAGAATCAGACGAAACAAATAAACAATGATAAATTGATTACACATTCAGTAAACGATTCAGCAAACGCAACAATTTCGTTTTCATTGGATCCGATATTTTGAAACTTTCATGGATTTGTTTCTCTTCTCCTACTGTTCCTTTCTCTTAAGCAAACCCTAGGGAGACAAATTTTCCGCGAATCCAACTGAAAAAATGGCCGAAGATGAAAATCTCAACTGTGGACAACAGCTAATTGCTCCTTTGGATCATAGTTCATCACTAATTGTTATCAGAGAATCACCAATTTTCGTTAAGGAGAATCGCCTTCTTTTCCCACCGATCAATCACGAGAATCTCCAACTCACTTCTTCCACCAATAGATACCTCGAATCTCCGTCGGAATCCTCGTCTCCGTCATCTTCGTTGAGACGCTCCGGTTCATCTTCTTCCTTTTCGTTGTCCCCTTCTGATTCAGACATACAACCTTCACTAACGGCGTCTGAATTTGACCAGAAGTCTCCATCGGAAACTGAAGAAAAATCTCCAACGTCACTAGACGGCGATTCATCTCTCGATACAGACGAACAAACAACATCGATTTCATGTAAATCTCACCAACGATCACTTTCTGAACCACCGTATAATTCGCTGAGGAAACCGTTCTATCGTGAAGCTAATACTGTCCAAGATCGGTGGGAGATTCTTCTCGTTCGTGTATATTCGAAGTTGAAGAATCTGTTAAATTGGTTCTCTACGACTCTCCAATCTTATTACCCAGTTCTTGCCATTGCGATTTGGTGGTGGATGCGTGTACGAGCTCGTCGAAAACGTGTCAAAGGAGAAACCTTAAATCACCTTCGAGATGCCATCAACGAAAGAGACGATGTATGTAAAATCTGTTTTTCTTTTTCGTTTGTACATACGAAGTGTTTGATGAAATGTCTAAGAGACATGATATTAACACAATACTTACATCTCTTTGTTTTCTGATTTTGCTACAGAGAATAGTTCAGCTCTTGCATCAGATTGCTGAAATGAATGAATTACTGGTAAATCACCACAAGGACATGGTATCCGGAAGAGGATGATCCATCACAATTCAATCCTTTTTAGCTTAGTGATTCTTTTGCTTCTTGTTTGTATTCTTTTGCAATTCATTATCTCTGTATAATTCTTAGATTTAATCTCGAATAGACGTAAAATTTTCCAGTTCTAACCAGAACCCCACGACTCAGACTTAACTACATACTTAGGGTTCTATATTCTGCAAAAACAGATCTTTGCAAGGTAAAAGGTACTTGAACAAATTGATTATTAATCTTCTTTTCAAGTTAAACAAAAGAATCTATTGATGTATAATGGAAAGAAGAAGAAAAAGAACTGAGCTATGAGGAAGAGCTGATTCTGCTTTTCCAATCCGTTTCATCAGCTGCTAGCTCCGAGCTTCAATCTTGAGCGGTGTTGATCTCCGAATATCAAACCTGTCTACAAATTTCAATGGAAATGTTGTCTCATTCCTTATCCTTTTAATCTTCGGGCTTAACAATCCTCTATGACCAAATCCATAAAGCTTGAGCACTTGATTATCTGCAAAGTTGAATGCTCTCTCCATACTCTTCAAGCAACGCTCAACAGCATAATCTGCATAACTCCCACACGGTTTGCATCCCACAAAGTGAGTAACAAATGGCCATCTTTCATCTCCCAATCCTGGATGATACTTCTCTAACATCTCCTCATACTTATCCACTAATCCTTCCCAAAACCCATGAAGATAGTACTGATTCTCCACAAAGACTTTCTCCATCCACTTGTCCTTCTGTGAAAGCAACAGATAGATCAATGCAGATTGATCATCAGCTTCGAATGCCGGTCTTCCCTTAAGATTTGCAGTGAGAATCTTCCCTGCTTCTTCTCGAATCGGTCCTTTAGGTCCCATTGGAGCCCAAGCATCCAAAAGATCCAAAGACCATTGACAATTTCTAAACAAGAAGCTCCCAGTATTCAAAGCAATCCATGACTTCTGATCAAACAACAAATCCGGATATCCATGAATAACCAAGTTATGATTCTCGTATCTAGACAAAGGAATCTCAAACACCATGTCTGTAAACAGAGCATCACTATCCATCCACCAAATCCATTCAATTTCAGGGTGAGACAACATCAATCTCCTAAGCATTGGAAGCTTTGCCCAATAACCAGCTAGCTCCTTATCCAAATGAGCCATGTTATACACAATCTCAATCCCATGAATCCTACAATAATCAATCTTGTTCTTTACCGATTTCAATAAATAATGATCACCTATTGGATTATCACAAGGCTTTGGAGGTGAACCTGTAAGAAGCAACACTCTAGCTTTCCCATTAACAAAATTAGGAAACTCTGGGGTTTTCGTTAACCACATTTTCCTTTGTTGGTCCCAGTTTGTGATCTTAGGTCCGATAGTGTAAGTCATGTTGAGATCAAGATCCGAATCAGGTGGATCATTCAAGTCGGTAGGATCCGAATCGGATCGGATCTCAGCGAGAAGTCGGTTTGTTTCTTCGATTAGGTTCTGATTAACGGCGTCAGCGTCAGAGTTTCCGAAGTTAACACCGATAGTGCCACGAAGGACGAGAATAGTGACGAAGCTACAGAGAATAGTCATCTTGACATTGTTGAACGTCTTCTGGATCTGTCTACCACGCTGTTGTGGTCTTCTTCCTCCGCCACTCGCCATTGTTGTCGGAAGAACGGCGACTGCGGTGGCGGAAGCGGTTGAGATACGTTTCTGTGTCTTGAATCCGTCGTCCTTCACCATTGTAGTTGTAAACATAGAATAATTCGAACACTTTGATCAAGAAGCCATGATTGTCTCGTCTGAGTAACTGAGTTAGAGACAGAGAGATTGAGAAAGGGACAATCAATGACTTTAGCAAGAGATTGAGATCAAGATTTTCTGACATGGATTTTTATTAAATTGGACCATAATGTCATTAATTATTACCTACTTCCAAAATTTAAGATTAACTCAATTTATACAACTTATGTTGCAGTGAATGTAAGTTGTGTTGAATTTACACTTGTGTTCGAGATCATGAAGCAATACTCAAGAGGTTAGCAATTCTGCATTCTTGCACTAAGATAAACAGGAATTCATTTACAGATCTTACATTGCATTTATTTTGAAACTTTTATGTTGAGATTTGTCTTAACTACATAAACACACACTGTGTATATTTTGTACGTCCACTAAGCTTCAGTTTCTATATCTTCCTGATGCAAACAATTTACGTATATGAATCACGAGTGTATAACTAATTTTTTAGCAACAAGGCGGATCCCAGATTTCTGCTGATAATCATACGGTTCCAGAGACAAGAATGCATCAAGAACAGTTCCTGAGGTCATCAACGATTCGAGCTCGTCACAGCTCGGATTGGTGGAGATTAATCTCTGAGTTGCTCCAGAGGAGTCTCTTTGGTGTACCTCTGTTGCATACCTAGCTAAATCTGCATTTATCTCTGTTGCAATACTGCAGAAAACCAGAAAAATAGTCAGAAGAAACGCAAGAAAGAAACTATGAGTTTGTTTGAAGAATATGGAACCATGAAGGATGAGTATAGTAAATCGGTTAATCTTACTGTATCCTTGCGTTGGGGTAGTTTACTATTCCCTTCATTTCATTTAAAACAGGGTTCCACTCAGAAATGGAACCTGAATCAACAGATAGTTTCTGTGCATTATCGTCACATGCTTTGAGTATACTGCATAAGCTTGGATACAGATCGACTACAAAGTTTAATCTCTTTCTCCCGGAGTTATCCAGATACTTCCCATTGATTCCATATCGTATTTTCAGACAAGAACAGTAGAGTTGCAGAGGAGAATCACCATGGAGTAGCTTTATTTTCATCATTTGGCTTCCAGGAAAGTAAGGGACACGAATCGCTCTAATGCTGGGAAGAGATATCACATCAGGCGTCAAGAATCCCTCATGGTCACCACTACCCACAGAGACAACAGCATCAGATGGTTGAATTTGTTGTTGTTGTTCTTCTTCTTCTTCCATGACAGTGTCTGATTGAACGTGGTTGTCAGAAGCCATTTCAGTCCTCAAGACGATCATGTTAAATGGATCTGGCTGAACTGCACTGTTCTCGCTAATGGATGGTAACTTAACAGAAGTTGTTACTTCGTGAGAAGAAGATGCATTGAAATGTCTCCTTGAGCTAGTAGTTCCTGGAGATACCGAGTCATCTACCAGTACATATGGGAGACTAGACTCCTGTGAAATCCAAAAGCATTACTTCTAATTAGTCTGGTTATTAAAACAGTGTTTGTAACAGAGCCATTAGGAGACAAAGAGAACATACCAAGAACAAGACAGTAGCACAATATTTGAGAACCTCAAGATTCAATCTAACATCGTCAAGGCTCCTATAGATAATAATACAGAGAATAAGAAAGAGCTCAAAAGCTTTTGATGATTGAAGTAAAGAGTTAAAAAGGTGAAGCAGTCCACTAAAGCTTTATATATATAAACCTGTGCGTTTGCTTGCCAAGTCCAAAATATGTAGCTAAAGTTGCCATCTACAGAAACAAAACACATAAGATATATGACACTCAAATTTCCTTGAAACTCAAAACTTAGAGACGAAATCCATCACTTATCATTCTTGTGAAATCGAAAAGGAATGTTTCGTTTGTACCTTCATATCACCAGCTCTTCTACCAAACCTCTGAGTCAGCAAACCCAATGAGTCAATGGCGCCTTTTGGCTCAGGTGGTTGACGGCCAATTTCTGCAAATGCTTCTCTAATCCTTGCACAATCAAACCTCAATATGTTGTGACCTGCCCATATCCTCCCTGCAATAGATAAATTCCCCAACACCAAAAACATTAGAATATAAAGTTTGCAATCTTAGCCATATCTTTGATTTCAGAGGCAATATTCAATGCAGACAGATACCAAACAGAGTTACAAAGAAAACAAAAAATAGAAAAGGTTTAACCATGGAGAATGTCAAAGACAGTATCAGCGATTTCGGAGAACAAAGGTGCTAAAACGACGTCGTCACGCTTGATCCCGTTACACCTCACGGACAAGTTAGATATGAGACTCAAATCTGCAGGTTGGACCAGAGTGGTATAGCTTCTAAGCTCCGTAAGCTTCTTTGGACATACAAGGATTGATCCGAATTCTAGAATCGCGAAACGTTGGCCTCGATTTGGCACAGTTGTCTCAACGTCGAAGAAGGCAATCTCGGACCTATCTACCCGATCCATTGAATGAAGCCGTAAATGTAAGAAGTTTGAAATTTGTTAGGAAAACTTGAGGGATCATCGAGGGGATTATATCATGATCAAGTTACTTTGCCCAATTCTGCAGGCAAAGTGAAAATCAATTACCTTAGGGTTTATCATCCTCGGTGGGTTTTCTAAAAAGGGTTGTTTTTCTTTGTTTGTTCATTAGACTTCTTAGATTCTCCATCTGATTCATAATAATCAGAATTCGCAGATTCCATTTGTTTGCCTCTCTTACGTGTGTTGTAAGTAACCTAGTTGAACAAAAAAACAAAAGCTCAGCAATTTCATAAGCTTAATGAAATTGCTTTTTTTTTTTTTTCAACATTTGGGATCGACACGAATCCAGATCCGGGTAATAAAAATTACGGATCCGTGGGTATGGGTAGTGATAATTTTTTTTCCGATATCCGGATTCGACCCGACTTAGAAAATTTAGTGTATGATTTTTAATAATATGTAATAGTTCTATTAAATAATTTGAAATGTGTTAATATATAAGTTCATTTAAAATTTTTGAATTATGAACTATATAATACCTTTAAAATTTAACATAAAATTTATTTTTATTTTAAAACTTTAGTGATATATTAATATAAATTATAAAAAAAATAATATATTTGGTATTTTGTGAATTTTTTAAAAATTTTAATATTAGAAATTTACATATTTATTTTTAACATCTTTTATTATAAATGTGATATTAATTTTTTATTAAAATGTTATATAATGTAATAATGGTTTGGATCCGGATATTCATGGATCCGAATCTGTATACGGGTATTAAACTCCGGATATCCGTGATATTTGAATTCGGATTCGGGTAATAAAAAAAAGGATCCAACGAATTCAGATTCGAATCCATGTATCACAAAATAATCCTGAATACCAGACCAACTACAGATCCATAGCCTAGCTTTATAAAACAAAACTTTTGACATGTTTTCTCCAAATAAGAAATCACCACACGGGCTTTTATGTTGTATACGGCCCAACTATGGTTCAGTTTAGGGTTCAGTGGAAATTGAATTGCCAATTAAAAACTTTTGTGTTAATATTATCAACTAAAATATTAATCAGTAGAACTTTTATATAAAATTTAAATGGTTTTTACAATCACATATTTTAGAAGGTTTATTCGAAGGTGGATTTCTATGAATTTTAATAGATTTATAAATTCTTATAAATCATATGTTATTTAATCAATAATTTTTAAAAATTCATATTTATAAATCATGTGTTATTCAAGCATTGATTTTAAAATTCATATTTAAATTATGTGTTATTCAAATATTGAAATCTAGTCTATTTGATTTTCAAATCCACTTTATTTAATTTTAAAATCTTATAAAAAATCTTATACATTTAGAAATCCCTAAGGATTTAGAAATCCATTAAAATCCACCCTCCAATAATAAAATTTTGATAATGACGACGAAGAGTTATATTACATCAACTTTATGATTGATGATATTAATTTGTATTTTTTTTAATCTATTACATTACAAAAATTGTCATTTCTAGTTTATTTTTTTTCACAAAATCCTTTTTAACATAAGTGAATCTTTTTTTTGTTCCAAAAGAAAATTAAATTATTACTTTTGAATAAAAATTTTTACTATGTATGACTTCTTTTATTTTTTTTGCCATCTAATGATTTTTCATTAAAAAATTTACAAGTACAAAAAACATGTCAATTACAACAAAAGATTACACAGAATCTAAGGCATAGTGTCACTTGTTATGCTTCGAAGTATGTATTTGACGATAAAAATTGGCTAGTGGACATGTATTATTTCTCCAACTTCTATTGTACAATAGAACGTTGTTGGAAAACGTAGTTAACAACGAAACTATTTGCTCATCGATGGTGACGATGTTGGGTATGAAGGATTATCTTCAAACCTGGGTAAAAAGAGAACAATTGAATTGAAGAGTCCGCACCGATTGGCTAACTTAGTAAATACCGGTAAAAAGGCAATTAACATGAACCTACAGAATGAAGCTATGATCATTACGCATGTACATTCACTCATATGACCTGATTTGAGTTTAAGACTAAGATAAAAACCAAGAACTAACATGAAAGCATCGATGATAAAGAAACCATCCATTATTGCTAAAAAGCCGATTGATTCCAGACGAGAAATGGCCATCCCACTAGAGATACCAAATAAAACCAATGAAACAAACACCTAAAGCTTAACAAGACCCCTAAGAGCATTTTACAATGGGAGTTTCGTATCTCATATAAAAATTATTATAATAAAATAATGTAATATTTTTTTATTCAAAATAGTCTCTCAAATTTTTTGGAACTCACACCCGTCTCTCAAATGAAAGACTCTTTTGCCTTTATTGAAAGACTTTCTTAATAAAAAATTATTATTTATTATGGTAGTATTATTTTTTTTGACGAGAGACTCTTGTGAGAAACTCTCATTGCAGATAATCTAATATAGTTATAACTCAGAAGATCCATAATTACCAAACTCTAATGTTGAAGCAAACATTAACCTAACTAGATAACGTGGAGGGATATCTATACCAAAGAAAATCAGCAAGAGAGCCTCCCGCAAAAACATACCCTTCAAAAACAAAGTCACTGACCAACGAAGTCCAGTAGCTCAATAAAGAGACCGACGACTCAGCGAGACCTCCTATGCCCATGGAGGAATTAGAGGAGACCACGACTGAGAGAACCCGGTGATCTACAGAGCTTCAAGATCAAGCTCCTAAGAGGACAAACTTGGCTAAGAGGATCAAACTAGAGAACCCGAGAAGAATACTGTGACGAAAGTATGACATAGAAACCCGACAAAAACCACCAAATTTAAGGCTATACATGACTCCATCCATTGGAAACTAACAAAACATATAAAAAGAAACAAAGAGGAGCTCCCGGAGCTATGTGAGTGATATAAGATTGAAATCACTTCAACTTAGGATCATTCAATGATCAAGAGATTCCAAGTTTTAGCCTTGCGGAAGGTGGAATGAAGGTGGTGATAGTGGTGGAAGTAATTGACTCACTCAATCAATGGACGAGTGATTATTGTATCACACAAATACTCTAGAACTCGCAGCCTCACAAGAGAAGAGTTTCTCACACACGAAACTCTAAATGAAATAACACAAAGAACTTGGTCTCTGAAGAAAAACGATAAATTGTATTAAACCAATGATCAAACATATCTTTACAAATGAGAATGAGCTGAGCTTATCTAGAGCTCTTACATAACGTTCATAAGTCTAAAATAAGAACCATACACATTGAAGAATATGGCCGTTAGAGCTTTAAATGTAAATCTTAGCCAAAACGGGAAGGTTGTGGATCCTTGTGTCTTGAAAACTTAGGAAGGATGTGGTGCACCTTTGGAGTGTCTTGATAAATTAGAAGAACCCCCAAAACGTAGCATTTGTGAAGATAAAGCTGTTGGAAAGTTAAGGCTCCAAGTGTTATTGCATCAAAAAAAAGCAAGTTGAGGTCCAAGAGGATTCGCCTAATCCCCTGCAAGATTGATGTCACAAAGTTTTAACCCTATGAATCTACTGCAAGTGCACAGCAATGTAGTAGTAGTACATAGGGATCGAATCCACAAAGAACCAAGTTTGTTCTTTTGATTACTCAATTCTAATTTAAGCTATACCCAAAGTGAATTAAATTAAAGACTAATAAATTAACGATTTTCAAATAATATTAAAAGCATCAGACATCAGGAATTCATCAAGAGATAGAAATCTAATCAGGAAAACTATTCAGGAACACTTAAGTGCCATTCTCGACTTGAACATAAATTTCTAATAAATCCACTATCGTGGTATCTATTACTCTATAAAGTAACCTAGAGGTCCACAATCAATCCTAACAATCAACTATCGTTGGTTAAGTTCAATTGCTCATCTATACTAGTTTAGGAGTTTAACAAGCTTTTGGAGAGTAAACAACCTAAAATCATAGATTAGGTGATCAAGCTAATCTAAGCATTAAGCAAAAGCATAGATGGAGAATCCTTAACTATCAATCCTATTTATTCCCCAATCGTTGATTTCTAAATCCCTAGAAAACCCTGACAATTAAACTACTCAGACATAATTAAACTACTCAGAAGAAAACATGATGATGAAAAACATGAAATTGCAATTAAATAATAAAAAAGGTTCAGAAATCTTCTCAAAAGTATGGAGGAAATCTCTCCCTTGCTTACAAGAACTCTAAGCCGTTAGAAAAACGTCTGTGTATTCAAAATAAAATAAACACGAGCCTTTTATAGGTCTAAAAACTCATGGGTGCAAAATAAAGAAAACTAGGTTATCTTCTTGCAGCTTCGTGGATCGATTGATCATGGTTGATTGGTCGATCTCCCACAAGTCTTGGTCGATCAGAAGGTCGGGCGCATCTTCCTTGAACAGCTCGATCAATCGATCCATGAGTGGAATGTCGATCTCAAGGTCAAGCGCACATCTAGCTGAGGGTAATGATCGATCGATTGATCTTGGCGTTGATCGCTCGATCAAGAGGTTTTTGCTGAAATTCCAAAAATTGCTCTGTTTCGTCCCAAACCATGCTCCACGAGTACAATCCGACTTTGAACCTGTTTTTACCTGAAAAAGACTCTAAAATGCAAACAAACATTCTGAAAACATGCGAATTAATAAGCTCAAAACCGATAAAAATGAGGTATATCAATTCTCCCAGCCTTAACTTCTTGCTTGTCCTCAAGCAAAGAAAGAAAAGACTAACAGAAAGATTCCACTCAAAAAGGAACTCATTCGTCATTACAGTCTTGCATGCCACTTAGATGGCGGATTGCCTCTTGGGAGGAATGTTCACTCCCTTAGTCATCGTCTCGTTCATGATGAACTCCTTCAGTTGTTCGTCTCTCATGTGGAATTAAGCTCCTGTAGCATCCAGCAACATTACAGTTCCATCAGATCAAATCTCTTTCACAGAATATGGTTCAGAGGTCGGAAGTCTAAGCTTTTCTGCAAAAGCCTTAAGATACAAGTTTTGAACAATAAAGTCAGAGCACTTATTAGATTTATATGCAAGGATACATGTGTCATCATGATCAGCTGAATCCTCTGTTAGCTCACGATAAACACTGAACTCTTCATCCAACTTATACTCAACTTCAGATTCAGAACCGTTCCCTTTCTTTGTAGAGGCGTTGATCATCCCTCAGAAGTTACTAGTTGAAGCTCTAATTGGGTATGAGACTTCCTTATCAATATTTTCCAGCACAACTCTTTTGTTAGGGAAATCGTTTTTGGCTCCAACAGTATTCAGAAAAGGCCTCCCTTACAATATTAGAACTGCTCATCCTCTAGCCATTTCAAAAACAGTAAAATCCGTTGGAACTCTATAGTTTCCAACTAGAAGGGTGAAATCGACTAACCTTCCCCTTGGGTTCTTAGAAGTAGCATCTCCAAAAGAGATAGAGGAGTTATGCTCCTGCATCAGATTAATTCCTAGCTTCTTCATTGTCTCTAAGGAGATGACATTAACACTTGCTCCATAATCGCAAAGTGCATCACTAAAGATAACTTTCCCAAGAATACAAGGTATTGTGAATTCTCCTTGATCATCTAACTTGGTAAACTCCTTCAAGAATGGATTGGAGGTATGTACTTTTCTTCCTTGCTTGCCCCATTCTTTACATCGTAGTCTTCAGCTTCAGATTTCACAACATTTCATGATTCCTTGGGATTCTTCTCAACTTTTCAAGGCAGAACTCCTTGAGGTCTCCTCATAGCTTCAGCTGTCTGAGCTACTTGAGTGTCCAGCTTCTTCAGATGTACATAAATTGACTTAAACTTGCCATTCAGATTGTTATACATGCTGTCTACCTTGGTGTTAAGCTCCCTAGTCGATTTCTGCTGCTCAGTTGCAAGTTGTTGGATCAAAGCTTTGATCTCATCATTCGAAGTGCCTGTAAAGCTCACTAGAGCTTGCTGGTGGTAGGGTCTAGACGGTTTTTGCCAGTTGTTGCCTCCTGAGTTCTGGTTGTAAGGTTTTTGATTGTTCCATCTCTGACCAGAATTTTGCACAAATGGCTTCCCTTGAAAAGGTGATCCCTGAGGCATTTCCGGAGCTGGGAAAACGACATCCTGTGGGTTCTCCACGTTCGTACTCATGTAAGAAAGATAATTGTGATTTTGTCCCCTGTTCTGCCAGTTGACGTAGTCGACCTCTCTCTGCTCCTTTGACATCTTAGACTTATCTTGAACCTAAGCCACCTCTCTGTTGTCATCCAGCTGATGCACACCCCTTTGACTCCCTTGATTAGTTTTGATAAGCATATCAAGTTTCTCAGCAATCTCATATATCCTCTGAATCTCGACACTGTTAACATTTCTCCCTCGATCATACTACGGGTAATGATTCCCAGAACTTTCTGCCAAGTTATCGATGAGAGTGAAAGCTTCATCTCTAATGTTCGTCATGAAATCTCCATTGCTTGCATCATTCAAGGAATTCTTGTACTCCCACTCGATCCCACTGTAGAAAGTGTTCAACAACTGCTCGTTAGAATACCCATGGTGTGGATAGTCTCGTTGGTACTCCTTAAAGCGCTCCCAAGCTTTATTCAAAGACTCACCAGAACGTTGCTGAAACGATGAAATCTTGCTTCTCAAAGCTGCAATCTTTGATTTAGTATAGAACTGATCCAAGAAGGCAAGTCTAAGTTTTTCCCATGTGGTAAGTGAACTTGGAGGTAAAGATCTCAACCACTTGGAAGCCTTATCGGAAAGTGAGTGATGAAACAGCTTACACTTAACATAGTCCACAGGGACTCCATTCATACTCGTTGTACTGCATATATCCTCGAAGTTCTTGATGTGATCCATCGGGTTTTCTCCTGGAAGACCGTTGAAGACGTATTGCTTCACTAACCCAATCAGCTGAGGCTTGATCTCATAGTCTTACCTCTAAATTGTTGGAGGACGAATAGCTGACCTATTCTGGTAATAGGTGTGAGGAGTATCCATATCACCAATAGCTCGACGTTGAGGTTGTTCTCACTACCTCCTAAGCAAAGCTAAATCCCTCTGCAACTGCTCAATTGTACGCTGCACATCCTGATTTCCCTGAGCTTCGTTCTGAACTTCAAGATTTTCTGGAAGCTGCTGGTTATCATGATTCATTGCTTTTGCTCGTCTATTTTCACGTTCGATTATAGCAAGTTCCTCGTTATCAAAGCTTAGTAGGTTGTCTGATCCTTGACTTCTTCTCACCATAAACCTGAAAGAAAAACAAAAACAAAACACAAAAGAACAACTCAAATCTCAATCAAAAAGCAACCAATTGGCTCCCCGACAACGGCCCCAAAAACTTGATGTCACAAAGTTTTAACCCTATGAATCTACTGGAAGTGCACAACAGTGTAGTAGTAGTACATAGGGATCGAATCCACAAAGAACCAAGTTTGTTCTTTTGATTACTCAATTCTAATTTAAGCTATACCCAAAGTGAATTAAATTAAAGACTAACAAATTAACGATTTGTAAATAATATTAAAAGTATCAGGCATCGGGAATTCATCAAGAGATAGAAATCTAATCAGGAAAACTATTCAGGAACGCTTAAGTGCCATTCTCGACTTGAACATAAATTTCTAATAAATCCACTATCGTGGTATCTATTGCTCTATAAAGTAACCTAGAGGTCCTAACTATCGTTGGTTCCAAGATGCAATTAGGCTTTAACGAATTGGTTCCACTATCCACAATCAATCCTAACAATCAACTATCGTTGGTTAAGTTTAATTGCTCATCTATACTAGTTCAGGAGTTTAACAAGCTTTTGGAGAGTAAACAACCTAAAATCATAGATTAGGTGATCTAAGCATTATGCAAAAGCATAGATGGAGAATCTTTAACTATCAATCATATTTATTCCCCAATCGTTGATTTCTAAATCCCTAGAAAACCCTGACAATTAAACTACTCAGACATAATTAAACTACTCAGAAGAAAACATGATGATGAAAAACATGAAATTGCAATTAAATAATAAAAAGGGTTCAGAAATCTTCTCAAAAGTATGGAGGAAATCTTCTCCCTTGCTTACAAGAACTCTAAGCTGTCAAAAAAACGTCAGTGTATTCAAAATAAAATAAACACGAGCCTTTTATAGGTCCAAAAACTCGTGGGTGCAAAATAAAGAAAACTAGGTTATCTTCTTGCAGCTTCGTGGATCGATCGATCATGGTTGATTGGTCGATCTCCCACAAGTCTTGGTCGATCAGAAGGTCGGGCACATCTTCCTTGAACAGCTCGATCAATCGATCCATGAGTGGAATGTCGATCTCAAGGTCGAGCGCACATCTAGCTGAGGGTAATGATCGATCGATCGATCTTGGCGTTGATCGCTCGATCAAGAGGGTTTTGCTGAAATTCCAGAAATTGCTTTGTTTCGTCCCAAACCATGCTCCACGAGTACAATCCGACTTTGAACCCGTTTTTACCTGAAAAAGACTCTAAAATGCAAACAAACATTCTGAAAACATGCAAATTAAGAAGCTCAAAACCGATAAAAATAAGGTATATCAATTCTCCCAGCCTTAACTTCTTGCTTGTCCTCAAGAAAAGAAAGAAAAGACTAACAGAAAGATTCCACTCAAAAAGGAACTCATTCGCCATTAGAGTATTGCACATCAATCCCATAATTCAAAAGAAGGGAGAAGATTGACGATATCGAATGATATACCATGGATCTCCAATACGTATTTGGTATTGATATGTTTTGGCCATACGAATTACAGTGTTATAACCGCTATATTTGGGGTATTGTGGGTCTGTTTTTTCGTTTAAATTTGGAGCTTCTGATCGGATTTCATACACAAAAAAAAAAATATTTGCACACACAAGTATTAGGAGAGTTTATTGGTGGGTGGATTTTAATAGATTTTGATGTATTTAGAAATCCTTACAAAATCGTGTGTTATTCAATCAATGATTTTAAAATCCATATTGAAATCATGTATGATTTTAAAATCCATATTCAAATCATGTATGATTTAAGCATTGATTTTGACATTCATATTCAAATCATGGATTATTCAAGCATTGTATAATTTTAAAATCTAGTTTATTGATTTTTAAATTTACTTTTATTTGATTTTAAAATCTAAAAGTTTTATATATATATTTAGAAATCCTCATGTATTTCTAAATCCATTAAAATTCACCCTCCAATAAACCCCCTCAAAAACGTCACTAAAAGCGAAAAAAAGCTCTCATAAGTCACAATCACAAACACATATATGTCAGTAAACAATTGTATGACGATTCTCTTTTCGTTAGTAGACAATATTTGGCTGGTCACAAATATAATTCTGTTGCTCAATCAATGCTCTTTTACCTTTTGAGTTAACGTTGTCTGTCGACCGAAAGTCATAAAGCTTGTAATTTGATTCGCCTTTAGGCCATCTCCAACCGGACGGCATAAACGCCGATTTACCGTCCGGTGAAGTCCAAGGCCACGGCATCGGCAACGGCATCGGCAAATTTTGGTGTTTNCAAATTTTGGCGTTCGGTGAACAGTACCGCACCAAATTTGGTGCGGTACTGTTCACCGAACACCAAACGGCAAATCTCAGATGGCGGCGGGGAGGAGAGGAAGAAGAGAGGAAGAAAAGAGAAAGAAGAGAGGAAGAAGAGAAGAGGAGAAGAGAAGAAGAGAAGAGAAAGAAGAAAGGAAGAAGCGGCGGCCGTGGAGAAGAAATGAAGGGGAAGAAGAAGAAAAGAAGAAAGGGTTTTGGTTTAA
>OVAX01002171.1:0-32936 GCA_900406405.1 Lepidium africanum | reverse complement strand
TATATTCTCTGGCAATTTTATTTCCGCTGCGCCGTGTGAATTTAGTGCGTATATCCCAATACTTCCTACGACGAAAATGTTCTGGAAGCCCCAGGTATGTCCATACTCCACCTTCTTGAGTAATCTGGAGTTGAGCTTTTATCGTGTTATTTATATATTGTACCATCTTCCTAGAGAATGTGAGGGCAGATTTATTTTTGTTGATAGATTGACCTGATGTTGATTCATATTTCTGAATTATCTCTCTCGAAGTTGATATATTCTTCTTGTTTCCTCTACAGAAGAACATTGTATCATCCGCAAACAGCAAATGGTTAATTCGTGGGCCATTATTTGAGAATCTCAAACCAGGTAATCTTCCACATTCTTGGGCGTTTTTACACAAACTTAACAGCACCTCACTGCATAGTATAAAGACATACGGGGAAAGGGGAACGCATTGCCTAATTCCCCGGGTTGGAATAATTTGTCCTCTAGGCTCTTCATCAATAATTACTGCATACTGGACTGAAATTACACATTGCATCAGCCATTGGATAAATTTTTCATTAAAGCCCAACCTTGTCATAACCTCCTTAATAATTGGCCACTCCAAACGATCATAAGTCTTCATCATATCTGTTTTGACTGCTATAGCACCATATTTCTTTGCTTGAGAAGTGTTTAGTGAGTGCAGAACTTCATGCGTAATGAGAAAATTATCAGATATGGCTCGTCCAGGCACAAATGCATATTGATTTGCTGAAATAATCTTAGGTAGTATCGGACTGAGTCTCTTGGATAGGATCTTGGCAATCAGCTTATAAGTATAATTGCATAAGGCTATTGGTCTGAATTCTGAGAGTTTCCTGGGAGTTGCAATTTTTGAAATAATTCTGATAAATGTTACATTTGTTAAGGTTGGCATCAGACCTGAGATAAAGAATTTTGTCACCTCTTTTACCATTGCAGGTCCGACTACATCCCAATTAGCTTGGAAGAATGCTGCTGAAAATCCATCCAGTCCTGGCGCTTTGTCAGCGTTGATTGAAAAAGCTGCCTTTCGGATTTCTTCCATAGAAGGTATACTCGTTAAACTTGTATTATCCTCCTCCGTGACTCTTCTATTAAGAGCAACTGGACATTTTCTTTACTTTGGGATTCAAATGATGAGTATAAAAGTTGAAAATAATATGTAAGTGTTTACTCAATATCTTCTTTTTTCACCATTACTTCACCTTCATTGTTCTCAATAACAGATAATGAATTCCTAATCTGCCTTGCTTTGGTCACAGCGTGAAAATAGGAGGAATTTTTGTCTCCCAGTTGGAGCCATAAAAGTGTGCTTCTTTGTTTCCAAAATGCTTCCTCCTCATAATATGCCTTTTGAAGTCTGAAGGTGATTTCTTTCAGCTTTTGCTGATTATAATTCAAGTTTTCTAATGCCTCATTAAGCTCTCTTTTGCATTCCTCTATGATTAATCTGTTGTTCCTACTTTTTCAGAGGTCCATTGAATAATGGCAGGTCGAGTTCTACTAATTCTGATCTTTAGGGGCAGCTGTACAGTTGGGTTCCAACAATTTTTAATCAGATTCAGTACCTCAGTATTGTCTTTTAATCTCCTATCAAATCTGAATATGGCCTTCTTCATCCTTCTTTCAGGTTCAAAATGTGTTAACAGTGGCTTATAATCTGAAGCTTCAAACATCAAGTAAGTAGTTCTACTTGTAGGGAATAAGTCGAACCATTTTTCCTTTGCCATAATCCTATTTAGTCTACATCTCACTGTTGAATTTTGTATGTTTCCTCTCCAAGGCAGAGGGTTACCTGAATGTTGAATATCAAATAATCCTGCTGATGAGACAAAGGATTGAAAATAAAAAAAGGAGCTCTCCGATAGTAGACATCCTCCTTTCTTCTCCTCATTCGATAGGATGTCGTTGAACTCCCCCATAATTATCCATGGTGAGTTCCTCATTTCTGCAATTTCAAGCAGCCTTTGCCATATCATTCACCTCTTTCCTTTGTCAGTTTTACAATAAGTGAAAGTAGCATAGAAGCTTTTATCCTCAAATTTGATGGTGTCAATATAGTCTTGTGAGGCTAATTGGATTGTGACTTGGATTCTATTTGACCAAAGGAGTATTAAGCCACCACCTCCATGTCCTTGCGGATTCACAATCTCCCATTGATTTATGTTCAACTTCTCTACTTTTTGTAGCACAACTTTGTCAATATTTTTTGTCCCCATCAGGAAAATTAGGTCTGGTTTATATCTTGAATTAAGATTCCGCAAACGACGAATTGTCAAGGGGTTTCCTAAACCTTGACATTTCCAGCTCAGTGTTATTAAGGAAGAGGATCAGATGGATTCCAGCAATTGCAGAGGATCAGATGGATTCCAGCATTTGTGTTTGATGGGGATTTGCAGAGGTTCCAGCAATACTTGTTCCAATAGTTCTATTTTTGCATGATTTTGTCTTTGTATCTTTGCTACTGTTTGCTCTTCTTCTTGGTAATGATTTTATCTACAGTGTTTTCCTCTTTTTAGCATTAACCAGAGAGATAATAGGAGGACTAAAAGTAATTTTCTTTTTGATTGCATGTTTCCTAGGTTTTCGTATCAGTGGAATCATGGCTGGTGAAGTTGGCATTGAGTCTTCTTGTGGCAATGGTGGACCTAACTACATTAAAACTGATACTCTATCAGGTTCAGTTTCTTCTTCAATAATCTCCCCTTGTTTGATTGGAGGTCCAAGTCTCAGAGTCATGGGAAGTCTCTCGGTATCTGGATTTTTGCACATTATCTTCCATTAACTGAAGGTTTTGGTTCTTAACAATCTTTGATATAGCCAAGATTATAGTTGATTCCTCAAATTTTCCTGTTTTCTCTACAATTTGACACCTTCTTTGTCTTATGGCTTGCTCGTTAGGGTCAGCTACCATTGCGTACTACATCATAACCTCTCGTATTTCTCCTGCAGTTTCCTGGTAAACCTTCTGGGGAATGGCGTTTTCCTCTTGATTCCCTTGATTTATCCTTTCTAGAGGAGGCCTTCTAGGCCTAGATAAGTCTGTTTTTTCAACAAAGAGGTGAGTAGTATATTCTTTATCCCTTTCTTGAGTTGAAACCTTTCTCATTTCCGAGTTAGAATCCTCACAGTGGTTTCTATATTTGTCAAATTGATATGTTGATTTGGAGTTACTAGTTTTCTTATGAAATTTGATCTGGCTTGGTATCGTCCTTGATCATGCATGACTTGATCATCTCTCTGTCTCTTTCTCATAGTATCTGCAGGTCGAGAATGGTGGTATGGCTCCCTTCTGTACCAATCTCTCTGTGTGTCTATTCCCTCCTCTGGTTGATACAAATCCCTTTTTCTTTTCCTTGATTCATTTTGATTTTCCTCTAATGATTCCACAACTTGAAAATTTGAGAGATTTTTTTGAGAGCTTTGCTGCCTGGATAGCTGCTTGTTCGAGAAGTTACTCAGATCTTGCTGTTTTGCTTCATGATCCAGCATATCACAAAGCGAACAAAACCTACCCAACTTTTCATACATGAGAAGAACAGTAACTTCTTCTTTTTCTCTATTTCCATAATGGATTTAGTGATTAATGGCTTTAATCCATTAACATGTACCCTGATTCTTGCAGCATGGGACGAAATGTCAACTTTATCCAGAGTACCTATACTCTTACCAATACTCGTCAACACCTTTGGGAGCCACAGATGCAACGGTAATCCATGGATTCTTACCCAGAACGGGATTTGTGATAGGAATGATGGTTCAACCGTTGCTCTCCACTTTGCAAGAATCAGCATCCAACGGGCAAAATGGTAAGGTCGGTTGTTTAGTATGGAGTTAAGATCATCTTCATTCCCAAATTGAAATTGGAACAAACCTTGACCCAGATCTGTTCCAATAGCTTTAGAAGATGTATTCCATAGGTCAAGATAGGAATGGTATAAGTAACCAGATTCTCTGTTGCTTTGGGTTTGTTATCCTACCCATTAGGGTCAAAGAATGCTTCTTGATAAGTTCTGAGTTATCAACAGTGGGGATTTTGACCCTATTTACTTCAGGTTCTCTACTAGGGATCAAAATTCCATTTCCTTTCTCCTCATACATTAGTCTTCTAGCCATCTCGATGCGTTTATGGAAGAAGTTGGTTTTTTTTTTGCAGATTTGTGACTTTGTCTTGTTAAACCTGAAAAATACGTTCTAAATTTCAAGGTCCTAAAGTATAATAAAACTGTTCACCACGTCATAGTGGGAAAGTGATATTTTGTCGTGATCTTGAACATACTTAGAATATTCTTCATGAAAGAGAGGCCTCGACCCACCAAATTGAAAACGTGCACAGGAACGAATCCATTATGGGTGAGGCTAACCAGTAATAAAGTTCACCACGTAAAGTGGGAGAATGGAGGAGACCTCCAACGTTTTCCGATGACTTGAGCTCAAGGAAACCAGCCAAAAAATTCAAGATCGGTGGTTTTACAAGCATTATTCCCATTTTTATCCATTGAAAACAAGGTAGATAAAAAGTTGAGTGGTAAAATTCAAAAATTTTGTTAATAACAAAAAGAAACCATTATCCTTTAAACCACCTAGTGAATCCGGCCTGAGAGGATTTGAGAGAGAGAGAGAGTCTTTTTTTTGTCAATATTGGATCGATAAGGCCCAATCCATAGCGTAAAGTCCACTTCTAAAATCCTTTTTTTAAGCTACCATAATGCAGCGGATAGGAATCGAACTTTGGTGCCAAATCATTAGCTGGATCATCCTAACCACCAAACTGAAAGCAAATCGGTGAGAGAAATAGTGTTAGGGAGAGCTTTTGTGTATTTATTTCTGATTATTACAAATATTCCTTACATAAGCTTAAGTCCTTCAAGTCTCTTGAGAAAGAAAAAAAGCAAGAAAAAAATCTCAAAACGTGTGTTTTTATTTTTCTTAAACATTGCGTACCTAAATCTTAGAAAAAGATACGCACATTCAGAACTTTTTATAAAAAATTTTAAAGCATGATTACTTATACGTATGTTTGTGCCATTTCTCTTTGCTTTTCCAGTCTCATTTTCCTTAAATATACTCAAATTCTAACCTGATATGATAAAATGTCACTAGGCCGGTTAATAAAAATATTGGTCTGAATCCGATTTAGCTGGATCGGTTCATAGTTCAGTGTAAGTGATTATTCTCAATGGACTTTAGTGGCTGGACATTATGTGTTTTCCCTTGTAACGATCTTATTGTATCTTTTTTTTTTTAATATTGGGTTACGACTGGACAGTTTATTAGCCAAATTTCTGCATAATACAGGTAGAGGGGATTTGATCCCTTGACATACAAATGCATCTATCTTTAGTGCACTTACCACCTGTCACTAGCCTAAATGTACTTTATCTTATTGTCTACATGATAAAATTATTAATTAAATATTAAAATAATGAATTCTTACGAACACAGCTAACTTTGCAAAAAGGAAAAAACAAAAAAAATTTTACAGAGCTGCTGCTCTTTCTCTTTTTCATCGACGATTCTTTAATGATGGAAATAATCAGTCTGGATTATCCATAGTTTGCCAAGTAACAATTTCGAACTCTGTTTCTTTTTTTGTTGTTTTGGATATCTGTTGTGATAGATTTATGAATTGAAATCTAAAATTTATTTTGATTCTTATCTTGGTCTGATAAAAATAAGAATACAAATCTGGGGAAATTCTGAAAATTAGAGAAATTGCTGAGAACAAAAACTTTATTTCTTATTAGATTTGTTTCTAATTCACAAATGCAAATTGGGTTTTCACGTTTCTTCTAGTCTTTTTCTTTTTCAGAAACATCATAAAATCCCCATAAGAACAGAGACCTTCGTTTTTGTCTTTAATAATTCAATCAATTGTTCTTGCTCAATTGGCTCGAGCTCATGTTCAGTGTTGTTGTTTGTTGTTTCTTCAAGAGATTATTCAGTGCCTTGTACGTTGTGCAGGTCACAAATGGCAAATCCAGGTTCAGACACTGAGAGAAACAAGAGAAATGTGGTCTCAAGCGTGTTTGATCAGAAACTCTCTCGATTCGTTGGACTCTCTCAGAAACTCCAAAACAGTCTTAAGGTTGTGCTCTGTTTCCACAAGCTTACAGTGCCCTTATATTTAGAGTAGCTGAAAAGGAAGCATTTTGTTGTCTCTGTCACAGTCCCAACTGAAGAATTTGACAAATGATAAGCATGGGATTGGTTCCTCATGGAGGCATGATAAAGAAGGCTCATCGAACTCAATGCAAATTGATCTGGAAAAACAATTAGATTCTTGGAGAGAAAACCCTTCGTGGATTGATCAAACTCCAGTCATTAAGGTGAGCAAGAGACTGCACCACATGGTATAATAACTCTTAAAGAGCTAGTGAGAATATTGTAATGATAAATCTTTTCAGGTGACTATTCCAAAAGGATCACTTTGCAATCTCAAAGCTCAGGTTAACGTTGGTTTACCTCCCGACTCAGTCTACAACATTGTGATTGACCCTGAGAATAGAAGAGTCTTTAAGAATATCAAGGTATGTTGTTTATGTATCTTCTTCTTTTGTCAGAGTTAAGCTCCTCTGATTCATCAGCCCCAAATGTTATAGGAGGTTATGTCGCGGAAAGTATTGGTAGATGAAGGATTAAGGCAAGTGGTGGAAGTAGAACAAGCAGCTTTGTGGAAGTTTCTCTGGTGGTCAGGAACAATCTCAGTTCATGTCTTGGTGGATCAGAACCGAGCAGATCACTCTGTAAGAGCTCTTTTATTGTAGATATTACTTTCTGAGTATTCGTTGCTGAAAGGGAAATGGATGTTGCAGATGAAATTCAAGCAAGTGAAGAGTGGTTTCATGAAGAAATTCGAAGGAAGCTGGGAAGTTAAGCCTTTGTTTGTAGACGAACATATGTGTGATCGTTTGAAACCGAAAACGCTTGAGGAATATAATCGATGCACTGGAGGTAAAGGGAGGATAGGGTCGAAGGTGACACTGGACCAGCTAATACAGCCAGAAATTGTTCCACCTCCACCTATTTCTTGGTATCTTAGAGGGATCACAGCCAAGACAACAGAGATGCTTATCCATGACTTGTTGGCTGAGACAGCTAGGATTCGTGCAGCTGGAGAAAGTGAGGATGGTCAGTCACTAGATGAGCAAGAGATTGGGACATTGGGAGATATAAAGGAAAGATGGGCTGCACACAGAAGAACATCAAGGAAACGGCGCAAGGATTTGTGTTAAGTCACAGTCCATGCTTTTAGGATAATCAGGATGTTTGGATCAGTTTAGCATACTCTTTGTTATTATAACAATGAGAATCTCACATTCTGGTAAAAAAATATGTAGCCATGAGTGATGACTTTGGTTGACTAATAGTGATGATAAAATTTCAAATGTAAAACAATTCTAATGAACAAAAAAAACCGTATTTTATGATGTAAAAAATGATGTAGACATGAATATGCAAAATCTTCAATTATTAATCAAGGATTCTTCAAACTACAATACACGAAAACTATTATAAAGGAACGTCTAGTAAATTTTAGATGCAAGACAGAACATTCACATACTAAAAAAAACACGTGATTTGCGACTTCAACATTATCCTATGAAAAACACTACCATTAGAATTTCTCCAACCCAACTGCAAAACATCAAATTTGGTGTCAAATGTTCTCCGATCTAACTACAAAATTAACATCAAATCTGATTTTTTGGTGTTTTGTGAACAATACCGCACCACATTTGTTGTGCAGTAATACTCACAAAACACCAAATTTTTATTATTATTTTATTATTATTTTTATATTATCAAATAAGTAAATATGATGTACTAGTATTAAATGAATATTTTGTCCGGATGTGAAAAACTAACTAAGACCCGAATAGAATCAACTCAAAATTAGACCAAAATATTACTAGTTCTTATATATATGGATCCAAAATTTACATATATAAAAGACAGGATAAAAGATTCTATATTATCAAATAATTACATATATATAGATCCAAAATTTTTAAAGGTTGTTATGAACTATAGGTTAAATTTTATCCTAAAGTTTATACCATAATCTAAATGAAAGTGTCTTCCGCTTAATATGTAAGATATTTATAATTATCTTTATAAATCCTTCATTACTAATCTAATCCACTTATTATACTGTCTATGATATACATTATACTGTTAACTATATCATTATTGTGTAAAATACATCATTATCAAATCAACAATCTCTTATTATTCTTCCTCATTCTCCTCGTGTCTATATGTTCAATTTTTTGTTGTGACAAACAAAATATTATCGATCTAATCATTTTGTTATTTGTTGGAGGTGGATCCGAGATCCTACTTTGGTCCACGGGAAACAATGACCAAAACACGCCAATTATTCAACTTGGGAGAAACACTCAAAGTCGGAAGAATTCCTTCTCGGGAGCATTACAAAACTTGAAAGAAAGCGGACGACACGTCATCAACGAAGAAATGGAAATTTTCCTAAATGGAAAATTTCCGAAGATCTAGCAGAAAATCTTTTAGATAAGACAGAATCTTCAAATATGTATATTTTCCTTATCTCAATCTACTTGTAATCGCCTCTATGCCCTATAAATAGAGGAAGGGTCCTTCAACCAAGGACAAACATTTTTATGTGAACAAAAAGTATTAAGAGCAATTCGTCAAAACATTCATTCTGCGGAAACCTTTTACTCTTTGAATCTCGAAGGATCCTTATCCAGTCTTCTTCATCCTTATTCAGGAACCGGTTAAATTTCTTGTGCTAAACTCGGTTCCAACATTATTGTACTTAAAATAATATATAAAGGTAACATTGGTAATCATTTAAATACACAATTACATTTATCCTCAAAATTTTCATATTCATTTAAATATATATTTTAAATTGTAACCACAAAATAAGGACATATTTTATGGATTTAATTTTGAAGTTATCATTGTCAAATGTTTAATATCAGAAGTATTTATTTTATTGAATTAAATGACCTTTTTGTTAAATGCTCTCACGAGCAAATATACTTAACCAACCCAAATTAATAATTTTGTGGAAAATTTTAGTGAATTTCATTTTTAAACAGAAACTATTCCAAAAAGAAATTATACAAAGAGTATAAACGTAATTGTGAAAAAGTTTATCTGGTCAAATAGTTTATTTCAATTTTGCAGTATATGTAACCTCCTCATAATATTGATTAAAATTTATATTATAGATTGGATTTATCGATTAACCGTTAACCAAAAAAAATGTAACTGCTAGAATTGGAAAGAGAAATTTCAACAATATTATCATTTCGATAGACTATAATTTTAGATAAATCTAATAAACTGATAGAAAATTCATTGATACTAGACATATGTTCTTTGGCAGTCCATAAAACATTTCCAAAGATGACATTGTTATAGTCAATGCTTTTAACATTTTCGAAAAGAGAAATATCATTTTCAAGTCCAATTCTTTTTTAAAAAATTGACATCTTATATAATTTGAAATGTATAAGTTTTTTTTTATCTTAAGTTTGGATTCATTTCACTCCTTTCCGAGTTGATGAATTTTTATTCAGTTTGATTTTTTATTATTTTGATTTTGTTTGTCTCCATGCACCTTTACTTCTGGTCTTTCGAAATGCCACGTCTATTCAGTTTAGATAACTCATTTTTTAACCTTAAATACTTTTTTTTTTTTTTCAATTTTCATATGGATTGATTATAGATGTGACAAAATTTTCAATGGAAATTATCAGTTTTCGATTAAAATGATTAAATTAAATATTGATGATGTAACATATGAATAGGTAACAACTAATATCTTTTCACATCTAACAGTTTAATTAACAGCAATATTATGAATGTATCTATATTTGTTTGAGTATGAAATTTAAGTTGTATATTTTTACAGAGACCATTACACGTAAAATAGTTATATTCACAAAAACCATTATCATATTATAAGATGGTAGATTTAGAGTTTATTAACAATAACGTACATCTAAGTAAATGAGTTTTGTGAAAAATATTTTCCAACTCGCCATAGTTTTTAAATTTAATGTCAATTTCAATAATATAAAATCAATCACAAATAAAAATAATAAAATCGTGTAGAATTTTTCAAAAATATTTTTATAATAACATGCACTATATATTAAAAAATTTAATAGTATATCAGAATTCTTTGTCATGAATATTTTGATTTGATATTTTTAAAATTTTGAAAGTAAGAACAGAATGTTATATTCACATTATTTTTATTTCATGATTTAATTTGCATTTTTAAATTTGAGACCAAAATCGTAAATTATCTTGAGTTAAATCTAATGAATAATTGTTAAGTCTTTAGTGCCCAACCTTACATTACTCGACAATGAAATTAAATAACATTCAATGATTGTACTATTATATCTCGTAGCTTCTTTCTTGGCCATCAGAATCAATAAGCTTGATATATATATATATATATATATATATATCAAAACTAATCATATCTTCATGTACTTAAATGAAAGAAATCAATGAGAACCATAAAATGCATGGTCCTTATATTTGTAAATTTTATTTTTCTTTTTATTATTATTATTATTATTATTTAGTTGTTATCAAATAATAAATTTAAGATCATGCAACTTCTACATATCCCCACATCGATCACCATCAGACAAATACTACACTTTACCAAAACACACACATATATATATATTGTTTACGGTTATACCCAAACTGTTCGGCTCCGATAAAGGAAAGTCCATTTAGGAAAAAAGAGTCTAATAAATCACCACCACACTCACTGATTAAGGAAATAATATTCTCTGGAAAATAAAATCAATGCACTACTCAATTAAGAAAACTAAATCTCGTTAATCCGCAGAGATTAACTGACAAAATAAAGAAAATGAAGAACCGTCTAATCCAACAATAATAAAGAAATCGGATTAATTTTCGATTAATACGGGAAGAAGCATTTATAAAACAGAGGCCCAAATCAGAGGAAAGACAAGTTGACCCGATCATTAATCACTTAAAAAGTGGTTAGCTCGAGTTTGAGAGAGAAGGTTATTTCGATTCTGAGCAGATACTTATACTAAAATCTTTGTATTTATCTGTTTAATCTAATAAAAGTTATTAGATTCTTGATTCATTGTTTAGGCTATATATATATATCATTATTAACAGAATATTATAATTTAGATAAAATGATTTTTTTAATAAAAAGTACTATATACTATACAATTTAAGTAACAAATCTTATGTCTATCTCGATGACCGTACGTTGATAAAACTTGGTTAAAATATAATCAATTTGTGATTTGTCTCATAGTTAACTCAGTTGATTGATAGTTATGGAAAATTATTGATTTAACTTTTCACTAACTCCACTATCCCTACTAATTATTGTAATAATGTTTTTTTTAGGTCGGAATTATTGTAATAATGTTTTTAGTCTCTGGAACTATTGAAAAAACATTGGAAAGAGAGGCTAAGGAATAAAACATTTTAAAAAGAAATTGAGAGAAATCTAGATATTCTTATATACAAAATATTTAGTAAGATTTATTTTTTGAAAAATCAATCAGTAAAACATATGACTCTGTGGAGGAGAGGTGACTCATATTTTATTTGCAAATTATCAGACACTAAAGTTTGAACTCCTATCTGGTGTAATATTAAAGAGCATTAGATTAGTGGAAAAAAAAAAACATTTGAACATATGGATTTCTATTATATCAATCCCAAAAAAAAAAAAAAATCATGCGGGTATGGAGACTAATCTTTCACATCCAAATTTTGTGTTTTTTTTTTCCTGATTTTCATAAGTGATCTGGACAAATCCTACAAAATATTAAATTCCTCACACTTTTACATATTCATGTTAAATATCAGATTTGAAGCCCCATGATCTCTGTCCTCTAAAATCAACTAATACATAAGTATATATTCTAAATTTCAAGCAAACAGAATTTATGTGAATCTATGTTAAGAGACCTAATTTAGCAGCTTTTTATCCGGTAACTATCCTTAGATAAGAAAAATATTTTGTATCTATATTTTCTTCCAAAAAAAATTTGAATATAGGCCCGATTGGAATTATTTTCGTTTTTCTGTTTTGGAATGCAAAGATCTTGATTGAAATTAAACCAATCAAAATTTAGAATAAAAAAAACAAACTAGAGTATCTTGTAAAGATTTTTTTTTCTAAGCTTAAAAACGAAAGCAATCGCTGATCGGGAGAGTTTGTTGAGGATTACTTTCGTTTTATTACTTTGAAAAACAAAATTTTTGGCATAATAGTCTAGTTTGCCTTTTACTCTAAAATATGTGATTTAATTTCAATTTTTTACAAAATTTTTTGCTTTCCAAATTAAAAAGCTAAAGCAATTCTAATCAAAGCTATAAATACTCCTAAAATATTGTGCACAAATTTTATTAGACTATAAATCTGTCAGCAAACAGCACCACTTGATTAACTTTTGCCATATTTGCATATAATATCTGACTGATTGATTCTAAGCTACATTTGCTTAAATTAATAACTAAACTAGATCAATACATTATCTAGTTGATCAATTCTACGTTGAAATATCTTACATTTTTCAATAATATTTGACAAACATTTTTCTTAACTGCTACGTACACATACTTACATCCAATCAAATCTGTCCATTCATTTATCATCAACAAATAAACGATTTATTAAAAAACAAAAAATTCATCTATAGAGAAAGCCATATCTTATTTTTTGAGCTATCGTTTTTAGAATCTAAACCTCTCTTCAAAGAGTGTTGTGCAGACAAATCTTTACGTGATATTAGTAAAGCTTGAAGCTATATTGTGGTTGGTTTTATCATTAGATCACCATCATCTTATCTTTTTTCTTATTGTAGGATTTAAAGCTTCCATTATTCTATATATGGCTTAGTGTAATTGTTCTAGGTTCTTCAAAAACAAAAAATTCATCATTAAGTCAAAATTTCGCAAAATCACAGTCCCAAAATTTGTAATTAAACTACAAATCTGAGGGTAAGTACATAACAACTCAAAGCTGTCATCCTCTCAACTTACTTACACAGCCTGTCATTGCCCCCACTGGTCGTTCAAACTTCAAAAAATAAACATTTAAAACACATAATCACAAAGTTACAAAATAATCCTACGTGGCACATTCTTTATATATATGTTCATACAAAAACACCTTTCACACTTCTCATCTGCTTCTACTATTCCTCTTTTGGTCGGAAAAACCGAGTCGACTCACTGAGTCAAACCAAACCAATGGGTATTTGCAGTTCTCACGAGTCAACACAAGTTACAACTGTGAAACTAATCTTACAAGATGGAAGAATGATGGAGTTCACAAGTCCGATCAAAGTAGGTTACGTTTTACAAAAGTATCCTATGTGTTTCATTTGTAACTCTGATGATATGGAGTTTAACGACGTCGTTTCGGCCATTAGTGCTGATGAAGAACTTCAACTTGGTCAACTTTACTTTGCTCTTCCTTTAAGTTCACTTCATCAATGTTTTAAACCTGAAGAAATGGCTGCATTAGCTGTTAAAGCTAGTTCTGCTCTTATGAGAAGTGGTGGTTTTTGTGGTCGAGATAAATGTAAATGTCGCCGGAAATGTGTAGCTCCGGTGGTGTGTTCTGGTCAGACAGTTGCGGCGGTTGGAGCTACCGGCGAGGTGGTGAATGTTAAGAGAGGTGGTGGTGGTAGTGGGAGGAGGAAGTATGCGGCGAAGTTGAGTAAGATAGAGGAATAAAGGGTAGTTTGGGAATGTACTTATTGTTTTTAGGGTTAAGTTTGTAAATAGTGTAATTATTATGGGGAGATGTTTAATTGTTACTTAATGCAAATTGCATTTTGCAACGTGGAAAAATTGATTGTACTTTGGCTTACTATTCATATGATTTAATTATTCTACTATTTCACATTTAGGTTTGTATCCAATCGGTAGTCGGTTCGGATAATAATTTTGAGAACTGAGCAAAATTTAGATATTCGAATATAGTCTGAATATCCAGAAAACTTCCAAGTATTCGAAGAGCTTTTAAACTCCAATTAAAAAAATTCTCAAAGCTAAAAAAAATCTTAAACTCCAGTTTTGAAAATTAATTATATATATTGTTAGATCGATATACACTATATTGATTTCTATATATATATATATATATATATTTTGCAACTAGTAAGTCTGACTTATTTGTTAGTTTGGCAGTACTTAATTACTTGAGAATTGTTTTTAATATGTTTGTTAAACACCATATTTTAAGATAAAGAATGGTAAAATTTGTCGAGTTGATATGAGTCTTGAGTCTGGTGGTTAGGATAATCCAGCTAATGATTTGGCACCAGTGTTCGATTCCTACCCGCTGCATTATAGTAGCTTAAAAAAGTGATTTTAGGAGTGGGATTTAGGCTATGGATCGAACCTTCACAATCTAATGTTGACAAAAAAAAAGAATAGTAGAACTTGACAAAAAGAATTTTGGAAGTTAAATCCGTGTTTATTGGTTGTTCTTTTTTAGGATAATTTTTGGTTTTTGTTTTTAACCAATAAAATTTTTGAGAATTTAAGATTTAAAAACAGTTTCTATAGCAATCAAACATTCAACATTTTAGTTTTTCTATTTTCCTAAAACTAAAAATACCAATTTTTACAAAACTCACGTTACTTTTGCAGAAACCAAAACACTATTTTTTAATTTTTAAAAACTAAAATCTATTAACAAAAATCAAAAACTAAAAACTAAAACCAAAAATCAAAAACTAGAATCTAAAAACCAAAAACTAGTTCATGACCTACACTTTTATGGACAAGTTTTTTTTGGATAAATTGATTTTTAAATTATTATTTTTGCAATTTTTTCTTCAATTTCTAACAAAGTATAAGTTAAAAAAAGAAAAACTGTTATCTTCCTCCGAAGGCGATTTCCGGCGACAAGAAGATGCTCTTCAGCTAAGGCTTCATTCTTTCCGGTGGTGGTGTTATGTGCTTCGTCTCCTCTGTCTCCTCCTTCTCTTCTTTCTTCCTTCTCCGCGATGATGTTTTCACTTCCTTTCTGGTCTCTGGTTTTGATTTGAGAGTTGTGGATCATGTTTCTTTTCTTATCTCTCAAGGTTACTTGTCCTCATCTTAGTTATGTGTGTTCCTCGTTTGTTCTTTTTGTGAACTTCGATGGCTACAGCGGTTTATTGTGATGATGGTTTCATGGTCCGATTTGTTATTTTCATGGTTTACTCGAAGGCTTCTTGGTGTTCGAATGATTGTTTCAAACCACAGTTCTTTGAGCTTCTCGATCGATGTTATTAAACTCATTTATGTCTCAGTTGTTGTTCATTTAGCTTCGGTTGATATCTGTGTTGTATGATTGTTCGTGGTATTTCGTTTTGTTTCACGTTTTAATTTTCCGATGGGTTTAGGTTCGCTGATATCATATTCTTGGAGGTTACCGTTGATGTGTTCGGATTATTGTTGTGGTTTCCTATGTTTTAGCTTTTACAAATTTAAAATTGTGATATATTGGCCCCGATAGTTTTATCTCACGTAAAACTAGGGCTTTTTCAATTGTTTCTTTGGATTGTTACCTCTTATCGAATTTATTTAAACTTGTTTTGTTATTTTAACCGAGACCAAAGTCTTATCTCTTCCTTCATCATCGTCTTTGTTTACCTTTTTCCATCGTTCCCTTCTGTCATCATGGCTTCTGAGGCTCCTCCTTCATTGTCTCCCATTCGTGTACCTTTTTTTGATAACACAGAGCTCATTAAGAGCTATAATAAGACACTTCTTGGTCGCTTTTTTAACCCCTCTGTTCAAGAAGTGGGTGCCCTCCTCATTCGTTTCCCTAAGATTTAGAGAATGGAGAATAGAGTTAGAGGTTTGGATTTGGGTTTCGGAAAGTTCCAATTTGATTATGTCATGTTATTTGTTCAAGCTTATGTCATGCCTCTTCCAAGTGTCCTTTGGCGCTTGAGAAGGAGGTTAAAAAGGAAGATGAGGTTCCTAAGAGCTCTTCATCCAATGGAACTTTGAGTTACAAAATAGCCGCTTCTAGCCTCAATTGGATTGTCAACTTGTTGATCGTTCACGTCGTGCTCCAGCTGGTGGGGAGGCTAGGTTTCCTCCTAGACCTTCACGAGGCTCTCTTGGTGTGTATAGAGGTGGAGGTGGTTTACCTTATGGCTCATGGCAAAAATAGGGTAAGGATGATGTGGCTGCTTCGGTGAATTCTAATCATGAAGTCTCGAAGGTTACTTCCAGTCCTAAGGCTAAGGACATTTCTAATCATGTTGGTTCTAGTTCGTTGGCTGTGGGAGATGTTTCTGTTCCTAATCCATTGGAACTGTCTAGTGTTGCTTCTAAATCTCGACGTCGTCTCTCCTTTGATGATCCATCTTTGGTTCATGATTCAAATTTGGTTGAAGATATGGATTGTGATGAGCAAGACAATGGTTACAGGAGGATTTGAAGGGTGTAGTTGGCAAAGATAACTCTCTTGGGACTGAATGGAAATCAGATAATGATGTAAGTAACGAGAAACTTGATGATGTTGATTCGAATGTTGAGGTTGGTGCTTCGGCTTTAGTCTCGGATGAGGAGCAGGTTCATGCTTCTTCTTCTTTCGCTTCGGATAAAAAGATATCCAAGTCTTCAATGACTATTCGTGGAGCTGGTTCTAGGAAGAGGGTGGTGGGTTCGGTTTTGTCTCCAAAGCGTAAGGGATGCAGGGGAAAATCAAAGGCTTCAACCGTGTCTGATGGTAGCGTGGGTGTGCTTCCGTCGGAATAATTTTGCTTGCTTTCTCTATGAATAAGTTCCTTTGCTGGAATTGTCAGGGCATTGGTGGCTCTTCGTCTCTCAGTCATCTTCTTGATCTTGTTTTCAAAAATAAGCTGGATTTTATTTACCTGAATGAGACTAGAAAATGTAATAGGTATTTGGATTTTTTAGTTTCAAGTTTAGGTTATGATAATTATTTTTCAGTTGAGCCCATTGGCTCTAGTGGTGGTTTAGTTTTAATCTTTTGTAATGATTTGAACGTTTCTTTGAATTTCAAGAATAAAAATATGATCGATATTTTTTCCTCTAATGGTAATGTGCGCTGTTATGTAACCTTTTTATATGGCGAACCGGTTCAACACTTATGTAGAGATGTGTGGGAACGTCTAATTCGTTTTAGTCATTCTCGTAATTGTCCTTGGTTAATTGCGGGGGATTTTAATGAGTTGTCTGGAAACCATGAAAAATCGGGTGGTCGTCCACGCCCTTTGCACTCTTTTGTTGCTTTCAATGATATGCTTCGTTATTGTGGTTTATCTGAATTTCCTTGCTTACGTAACTCGTGGTCTTGGAGAGGTATGCAAAAATCCAGTTTAATTCGTTGTAAGCTAGACAAAACTTATGGAAACTCTGATTGGTTTTCTATGTTTCCAAATGTTGTTACTTGTTATTTAGAGATGATTGGTTATGATCATATACCAATTTTCATCTCATCACAAGGTTCTATTGTAAAAGGTGGTTAGGTAAATTGGGTCTCTCTTTAACTATCTCTCGTGGATGGTCACGGTACTCAGGTCTCCATCACTGTTTCTTTTTGGCAAAAATTGCTAATTGTCGTCGAGAATTATCTCGATGGAGAGCATCTAATATTCCTTCAGGGAGGGCTCATATTGCGCTTTGTAAAGTTGAGCTAAAACGCATTCTCAATTATGATTCTAGCTCTCTTTATGCGGTTCAGGAGGCTTTTAGATCTCTGTGTTTTGCTTATTCGGAGGAGGATTATTTTGGAAACAGAAAAGTCTAAATCAGTGGGTAGAAGAGGGTGACAAAAATTCTAAATTTTTTCATGCTCTAACTAAGCAACAGCGGGTAAAGAATATTATCTTGAGTTTACAAGCTTCTTCTAGTGACTGGGTTTGTAGAGAACAGGATATTGCCCATGAGGCAATCTCTTATTTTTGTGATATTTTTTTCTTCCCGGGGCCCTATAGACTTTGGTTCGGATATGGATTGCATTCAATTTAAGGTTCTTATATAATGGAATAATATGCTGATGTCTCCTGTTTTTGAGGAGGAATTCCGCATAGCTCTGTTTTTGATGGACCTGGAAAAGCTCCTGGTCCATAGGGTATGTCAGCTTTGTTTTTCCAGCAAACATGGCCTACAATCAAATCTGACTTGGTTCGTCTTATTAATGATTTTCTAAGTTCAGGTCATTTTGATTATAATTTAAATGCTACGAATATTTGTTTGGTCTCTAAGGTAGCTAGACCGTCATCTATGTCACAACTTCGCCCGATTAGTTTGTGTAATGTAGGTTATAAAATCATATCTAAGGTGTTTTGTCTTCGGCTTAAAAGATTTTTCCCCTCGTTGATTTCGGAAACTCAGTCGGGTTTTGCTTGGGTCGCCTAATCTTGGATAATATCATGATTGCTCAGGAAATGTTTCACGCTTTACGTACGAACAAAGCCATCCGAGGAAAATTTATGGCTATTAAGATAGATATGAGTAAGGCTTATGATAGGGTAGAATGAGAAATTTTGGAAGCTCTGCTTCTTCGTCTAGGATTTCATGCTCGGTGGGTGTCACGTGTCATGTATTATATTAAACGGTTCGGTATTCGGTTCTTGTTAATGGGGCTCCTCATGGTAGGATTGTTCCGGAAAGGGTTTTAAGACAGGGCGATCCTCTCTCATTGTATTTATTCATCGCCTGTACAGAGGTTTTGATTGCTAAGCTTCTAAACACTGAGTCTCAACATCAGATTTCAGGGCTAGCTATTGCTAGACATAGTTCTTCGATTTCTCATCTTCTTTTTGCAGACGATAGTTTTTCTTTTGTAAAGCGTCAGTAGCTGAAGCTCAGGTCATTTTAGAAATTCTTAAGGATTATGAACGTCTTTCTAGTCAACAGATAAATTTTAGCAAGTCTTCTGTTTTGTTTGGTCACAGTGTTGATACCTTGACGAGATCTTTGGTCCAAGACTCTCTAGGTATTCATTTGGTGGGAGGCATGAATACTTACTTGGGTATTCATGAGGGTTTGGAGGGCTCTAAAACGAAGGTTTTCGGTTATATTCATGAATGTATTAAGGATAGGATCCAATCTTGGTAATCAAAATTCCTTTCAAAGGGTGGTAAAGAGGTCCTTTTAAAATATGTTCTATCTGCACTTCCAGCTTACATTATGTCATGCTTTTGTATGCCAAAGAGTTTATGTCAACGAATTACCTCTGCTATCGCTGACTTCTGGTGGAGGAAATCTCCCTCTTCTGCTACGATTCACAGGGTAAAATGGGAAAAGCTTTGTCGGGGTAAGAATGAAGGCGGTCTAGGTTTCCGACAATTGGAGGATTTTAACTCAGCCCTCTTAGCTAAAAAATTATGGCGTCTTATTGGTTTTCCGGATTCGTTATTCTCAAGAGTGTTTAGAGGTCGTTATTTTTGGAATTATAATCTAATGGTCCCTCGCAACTCGTCTTCTCCTTCTTATGGTTGGCGAAGTATTATCTCGACTCGTGCTTTGGTTTCTAAAGGTCTTATCATTCGTGTGGGAGAAGTTCTTCTATCTTAGTTTGGAGAGATCCATGGATTCCAGACTTCTCTCCTCTTCCAGCCTCGGGCCCTGCTTCGGTTTTTATTCAGATCTTACAGTCGACCATCTGATTGACTTTATTTCCAGGAAATGGCAAGTTCCATTGGTTAGACAGTTCTTATCTCCATCGGATGCTAGGTTGGTCCTTGGTATTGCTCTATCCCGTTTTCCTCAATTAGAGAGGTTAGGTTGGCACTTCACTAAGTTTGGTTGGTATACGGTCAAGTCGGGTTATTGGGCAATTCAGAATGTGGCTAGCCACAGTTCTATTTCTATAAGTCCTAATATAAACTCTCTTCTAAATAATGTATGGAAAATTCAATGTCCGCCGAAGATTAGGCACTTTATGTGGCAAGTCCTCTCAGGACATGTCCCAGTTGGACCTATTTTAGCTAGAAGAGGAATCAATTGTGATGATTTTTTTTCTCGTTGTGGAGACCCTACTGAGACTATTAATCATGTTTTTTTCAATGTCCTCCGGCATTACAAGCATGGGCTGGTTCATTTATCCCTTCGGGTTTCCGGGACTTCCCTGGCTCGGCTATTTTGCCTGATATGGAATTTCTGTTCTGGTGAATACCTCGAGATTTGGACTCATCATCTTTTCCTTAGATATTGTGATACATCTGGAAGGCGAGAAATGATAAGCTTTTCTCGAATATCAATAGGGATCCTAGAGACTTAGTTCGTCACGCTGAGGAGGAAGCGGCTACATGGTTTGCCATGGAACATAGCTCTTCCTATGTGGTTTTATCGGCTCAGTAGGGGTCTTCTCAGCTTGGGATTCAAGCGGTTCTTCAAAGGCCTTTGATTCGACATCCATGATTTACTGGTCACCAATGTTTTGTTGATGCTTCTTGGAAGGATAATGAGCTTCACTCGGGTTTGGGGTGGTTTTGCTTCTTGGACAATCGTAGCAATGCTAATTTTGGCGCTCGTGGTGTCTATTGTTGCCTTTCCTCCCTTCATACTGAGTTCGAAGCGCTAATTTGGGCCATGACGTCTGTTCTTTCTCTAGGCCATACTGACGTCGACTTTGTGGTGGACTGCTCAGACGTCCTACTGATGGTGGAGGATCCAGGAGGATGGCCAGCATTCTCATCTCTTCTTGAAGACTTTCTCCGGCTTCACAGCTCCTTTTCATCCTTCTCTCTATCTCTTATTCCTCGTGTTTTGAACCACAAAACTGATTTTCTTGCATGTGACGTTAGGGGGCTTGCTCGAAATCAGGCTTTTGTGGATTATGTACCCAAACATTGGCTACCTCATTTAATAAATTAAGTTAAGTTGACAAAAAAAAAGAAGTATAAGTTAATCGTATAAAATCAAAAATAATAGATAATGTAACTTTGAACTTATTTTTGTAAGAGTTTTACGATAATTAAGATTTATAAAATTTTAAAAGTATATTTAGCCTTTTGGTTGTAAGTATTATGATATATTATTTATCATAATTTTAAATTTTTCAGTCGTGTTGATAATAGATAAAATACTGGTTCTTGTAAAACAAAAAATCATGGAGTGAAACACCAAATGATGATGAAAGTATTGAATTCTTTTTTATTTTCGGGTTAACATTTACACATAACGAATTTCAAAGTTGGCATTGCACAGAGTTAATTAAACAAATGGTTTGTGCTAAAAACTTAGACATAACATACATTGTAATTTCTCAAGATTAAGAGGTGAATTAGTACCGTTCCTAGAGTTATGGAAGCCTAAGGCAAGATTAATTAAAAGGGCCTTATCAATAAAAAAAATTATTCATAGTTATTAAGGTACACAATAATTTTCAAAACATTTTCTATGTATACAAATGTATAAGAAAATACAAGAACCAACTAGCAGTCATTTATGTATTTTTATTTTATTTTAATATATTCTATAAAAACATAAACTAGAAAAATTACTTCTAAACTCAAAATTCTTTTTCGATTTCAAATTTAATATTTTTCCATTTTCAATCAAATTTTTTTTGAGATTGCTTTTTAAAACCTAATCAAGATTTCTTTCTTCTTTTTTTTTTAATATTTTTTTATAATGAAGATTTTTTTTTTGTATTTTCTATTGGAAAAAACAACTTCTCCAAAATTACTTAATATGCTTCGAATTTTAGTTACATAAAAAGTCATTTTAGTTTCATAAAAGGACATAAAAAACCATTTTACTATAGCCCCAAATATTATATATTATTTGGAGACTCTAGGCATATACTTTTTTTTTCCTTTATTAGTCACGCCTCTCGTTAAATATACATTTATATATAGTGACAGAATTTGTATTTCTACTTACACAATTTGTATAATGACTAAGAGCATGTTCAATGGGGTTCTTCTCAAGGTTCTTACTAATAAATAAAAAGAAAAAAATTAAAAATGAAAAGAGAGAGGTGAGAGACGTCTTTTAGTGAAAATTTTTAGAAACTCTTTTAGAAACTCATGTGCCACGTAACTTATTATGAGTAGTTTATTTTTCTTTTAAAAAACTAATATTTAAATATTAAATCAAATAGATTAAAATATTAATATTTTTTGTTTTAAGAGACTCATGTAATCTCTTGCTATTAGAGATGGTTTAAGTGCAATCGAACATCAACTCAGAAATTGACTTTAAGTGACCCTACACATTTGGAGTTAGGTCTGAGACGCATCACTCGATTTGGTTCCATCTTATGAATCATGAACAGGTCAATTTCTTGGGATTACGATGTCATTTTTGTTCTTTTTTTACAGGAATTATTGTTTGGTGAGAGGTTTACAGCTATTGATAAATAATCTGATTGAAACCACATAACATCACCCTCGATTTCGCTGATTGGAGTGAGATTTCTATGCCTCTATGGCTTTATGTATCATTTATGGTTAAATATGGTTTAGTTTTTAACTCATATACTTTTATGGTTGACTTGATTCAATAGAAATTCAGACATAAGAAAACAAAATATACCAACTTACTAATCATAAATTTATAACTGATTTTTTGTTCTAAACTTTAGTGTGAGTCTTTTCAATATGATAGTTACATGTCCCAACAATAGTTTAAACATCTAGAGTTTGATTCTATTCTACTGTATGTAAAAATAAAAAAGTATGTAATTTAAAGATGAATTTGGCTATGGATTGAACTTTAGTGATCCAATTGTTGATAAACACTATTTCTTCTTCTATAATACAGCATCAATTAAACAGTTTATTTTATATTAAATTTTTTCTTATTAATTAATTTCTTTTTGCTGGCAACTTTCAAATTTAGAGAGTAAAAAAAATACATAAAATTTACATAACTACAATTTTTCGATATTTTGTAACAGACAAGCTGAAAACAAAACCTTCACTCATCGATTGTTGTTCATATATTTCTGTTAACATGCTCATAATTTCTAATATTATAGTACTAGACTTGCGATTTCGGATGATACGGTTTGGGTAATTCGGTTTTCGGTTATTTACCGAATTTTCAAATTAAACCAGAAATAACCAAAACACAAAAACAATCAGATCGGATATGGGTATCAGGTAGTTTGGGTACTAATTGTTGTCTCCGTATCGAACTAAACTTATAGAAAATCTTCGTCTCAGAATTTTAAGATGAAAAAAAAGAAGATGAAGAAGATCACTTGAAAGAAGAAGATGAAGAAGAAAGAAGATGAAAAAGATAAAGAAGAAGAAGATGAAGAAGGAAGAAGATGCAGAAGATAAAAAAGAAAAAAGAAGAAGAAGAAAGAAGATGAAGAAGAAGGAGAAGGAGAAGACGAAGAAGAAGGAGATAAAATAGCAGAAGGATTAAGTGAGTGAAGAAGAAGAATTAAGTAATGAAGTGAAGAAGAAGAATAATGGAGTAAAGAAGAAGAAGAATTACAGTGATAATGAGAAGAAACACCAATAGAAGAGAGGAAGAGATTTTCAGATAAAATTAGGGTTAGAAAATTTTGGTTAACCATTCGGTTAACCGAACCAAACCGATCCGAAGGAATAATCGAATTTTGGTTTTAGTTCTTCCGATTGATCCGAATAAAGCAAAAATAACCGAACTGATTTGTCAAATTTTAGTTTGGTTCGATTCGGTCAAGTCCCAAGGTTAATAGTACAACTAGTTAAGAGATAAAAAGTTGAGACCACCATGAACTCACAACTTTATATAAACTTAAAAATTTAAAGCTACAAAAATAAGAGAAAAATATGTAGGAAAATTGATAAATGAAAATGATCATAGAATATATTTTGAGATTAAAATATTGATTACTAAGTAACAAAAAAAATTCATAGACTAAATTGTAGGATTAAAAATTGATTAACTTGTCAAAAAAAAAGAATGGAAATTAATATGTCACATAATCAAGAGTTAATTGTTAAATATATCACACTTATTTTCGAATTTCTGAAATATACCACATGTATATTTTTTCTAGTTAAATATGCCACATCAAATTAAACTCGTAACTACTTTGTTTAGCAAATGGACCAAAACATTCTTGCTTTTAAGTAGTGTCTTTTGAAATTCTTGTTCATTTCTCCTTTTCTATTACCTACCGACCTTATTCTAGGATTCTCCCAACTCGCATTATCTCCTTGATTCGGTTTTTGGCATTATTTTCTTCAATCACAAACAAAAATTCTGTAATATCAATCGGGATTCGATTTATCTATCATTTTTCCATCCTCTCGCACGAGTTTTCCTTCAGGTCCGTCCATCTATTTTTCGGTTTTTACCAAAATTCTCATATGTGACTCTCGATTTCTTTGTTTTATGTGTGTTTACATCTTCGATTGATGTTCATATAGTTCTCACTCTATGTTGCACCCAATTACTACCAGATATAGGGAATATAATTCATGCTTCTAACAACTTTCTTAGCAACATCCTTATTGTTAGGGTTAAAACGTCTCCGGTTCTCTATGGAAGTTTTAGACTCATCAACAAGATGTATCCTATGCATACAAAGATCAGGAGAGACTACAGTAATATCATATAGTGATTAACTTATGGCTCTACGATACTTGCAAAGCTCGCATAAAAGTAAGGTAATTCCAACATTATTCAACTTAGCATTGATAATCACCGAGTAAGTTGAGTTTGGCCCCAGAAACGTGTACCTTAGCCATTATGGAAGTGCTTTGAGTTCACTCCATGGGTTGTTTAAGGGTGCATATATCGATGGTTTAGGCGTATCTAAAGCAATGTAGGCGACCATCTTCTCAACTTTCTTGCTTGAATCTAGCCTCTTAGCATAACTTCTCGCTTCTTCGTTGAGAAATCCTAGTTCTGTTTCAACCTTGGTGAGAACTATGTCTAGAAGATCATCAAAAAGGATCTCATCGTTCCTTCGTCTGCGATTTCTTCTGAAGTCCACCATAAAAGTCATCCCATTCAACATAGGCTTCTTCGGCATCTTATCCATCTCAAAACACACAACCATATCGCCCAAATGGAGGTCAATTCTCTCGTTCTTCACATCAATCATTGCTCCAACTGTTCTAAGAATTAGTCTACCCAAAACCAAAGGATACTTAGGTTCCTCTTCGAGTCGTAAAACTACAAAATCGGTCGGCACATAGGTATTCCTATTTTGACGTGCAAATCTTCTTGGATTCCAACTGGAAGTTTTACTGAACGATCTCCAAAAATCAATGAAATCCTGGTCTTCTTGAACTCACTGAGGGATCAAGATATATCCCAGGCGTAGAGCAATTGAATACAACATTAAATTCACACTCGAACCGAGATCACAAAGGGATCAGACAAAAACTAGTGCCACAATTTGAATAGATAACACAAATTGCCCACGGCCGTCTTCCTTTTTTGGTAGCTTGTTCTAAAGCACTGCACTACAGTCTTGGGAAATCATCATAACCTTTTCTTCCTCAGTGAACTCACTGGTGACTAGACCTTTGATATAACTTTTAAGAGAGGGTATCATCTGCAAAGCATCAACAAAAGGTAGTCTTACTGACAAATCAACAAGCATCTATTTACACTTCGCGATTTCTAAGTCCTTTCAAGAATTATTTGGTGGAACATGATAAGGGGTTGTAGGCATCTACACTCTCTCTAATATCATGATTGTTCTCTGACTCGAGTTCACTGGATTTTGCTGACTCTGCTCCGGTGTGGCCTCTTCTGCAGGCTTGGAGATCGATCGATCTACACCTGGATCGATCGATCCTTGTTCCTGCCAAGAGAATCCATCTTTCCCTGTCATGTTTTCCTCATCATTATCAAGGTCTATAACCACATTATCTACAGCTGGTTTCCTCACACCTGGCTCAAGTTCACTACCACTTCTCAATGTGATAGCATTGCATTCTTGGTGGTCGTCAATATGAGCAAAAGGGAAGTTAAATATTTGTACATGCGCAATGACATAACCTTATTTAGTGTTTAGATCATCATACAACTTGTCTACCCGTGCATTGATCTCGATGGTAGCATAATGTTATCCAAGAATAAGCTGATGTAGCATCGACTTAATATCATCTTGAGTGCTAATCGAGGGATTAGATGAAACTAGTGGCTGGTTTTGCATAGAATAACGCTCACCTAGAGTTAATGCTGATTATGGATGCTGTGGAATAACCATAACTACTGTATCACACTGGTGCACAATTTTCTTCTTGACTCCACTCGCTGCAATGAACTTATCCAATTTTTCACTCAGTCTTTCTGTTTTCTGAGATATAATATCAATTTTCTTGTTAAGTGAGTCCTTCTGTTTTTCCCTAGTGTTGGTCATGAAATCGCCATTGCTTACAACATTTAGAATCCTCTAGTATTTTACAACTCACACCTCCATAAAAGATGGTCAAAATCTGCTCGTCACTAAACATATGATGCGGACAGTCTCGCTTATGCTCTTTAAATCGTCCCCAAGCCTCACAAAAGGCTTCGTCCTCTCGGTGTTGAAAGTTGGTGATTTGACTTTTCAGCTAATTTGTTCTACTCTTAGTGAAGAAGTGATCCAGAAAAGTATCCCTCACATAGTCTGAGGAAGTGAGTGAAGCCGGAAGAAGAGACTTTAGCCATCGCAAACCCTTACCTTCCAATGAGAATTTGAATAACTTGCACTTGGCATAGTCTTCAGGTAATCAACTTGGTGCTGTAGTGCTACATATCTCCTCAAAGTTTTTGATATGGTCCATCGGATTCTCAGTTGGAAAACTGTAAAAGGAGAATTGCCTGATTAGTGTTATCAGCTATGGGCTCAACATGAAGGTTATCCCTTGTAGAGGAGGAAAACAGATCGCTGATCGATTATGATAGTAGATGTGAGGAGTATCAACTTCCCCTATAGCTCGCTGTAGAGGTTGAGCGTTTCGTTCCCGCTTCAACTCTTCCATCTCTCGTTTCAGCCGTTCCACAGTTTCAGCTTGATCTTGATCCTGATGATCAAGAATGTTATTCAAAGGATCGTCCATTATCCCTTAAATCTAAAACACAAAATAAATAAAAACTAAAACAAAAACGTAAGCAAAGGAAAACCTTAAACTAAAGTTCAGTAACAAATCGAAAGGTAAAATGTTGGTCCCCGGCAACGGCGCCAAAAACTTGGTAACACAGAGTTTTAACCCCACATCAAATCGGAGTAGCATTCTAGGGATCAAATCCACGAGAACCAAGTTGTTACACTATCAATTTAAAAACCAAACTAGAGCTAAGATAAATTAGAGTGGAAGTGATTGCAATTCAATAACTAAAACAATAGACTAAATATATTCGATAAATTAAAACACCAAGTTCAGGGAAGTTTATCGAGCAATCAAGGAATCAAATCAGGAAACTATTCAAACAAATTACAAACTATCTCGACTCAGACATAAAAGTTTAGTCAATCCACTATCGTGGCATCGACTACTGTATCTAGCAACTTAGAAGTCATAAATATCGTTGGCAATAGAGATCAAAACACAAATTAACAATAAGGTCTGATAGGTCTACAATTAGCCTTAACATCAACTTTTGTGGTTAAGGACTAATTGCTCATCTAGAGAGGTTCAAACACCTAATAAGCTTTTGGAGAGTTAGGTTATCTAGGTTCAAAGATTAGTTAGCTACTCTAACCTCAACATTAAGATCAACTCTAGGTGGAGATTGCATCAAGCATCAACCTGTTTGTTCCTAAATCATTGATTCCCTAATAACCCTAGAAAAAATCCTAAACTTGATTGAGAATCTACTTAGAAATAATTGAAGAAAAGAAGACAATCATATCAAAGAAAACATAATTCAATTGATAAAATAAATGGATAAGGTTCAGAATTCTTCTCCAAAGTTGCAGAGGAAGAGTTCTTCTCCTTCGTGTGCCAAAAATAAAAATTCCTTCACCGAAAAATCTATTCCAAAACGTTGTATACAAAATAAGAAATTGAGATTTTCTTTGCTAAAATGAGGATCGATTGATCCACGTGTGGATCGATCAATCTATCGGTCAATCACATCATTGGCTGGTCGATCATCACGTTGGGCACCAATCTTAGAGGTTGGGAGATCGATCGATTAAGTGGGGTTTGGTCGATTGTTTGGTCGATCGCAAGTGTTGGCTGAGAGGGTGTATCGATAGATTAAAAGAGGTTAGTCGATTGTCAGGTCGAGCGTAGTGTATGCTGCTGCATGGGATCGATTTAGAGGTAGATCGATCAATCCTCTATCTTCACAAAAATACCAGCTTTTCTTCAAGTTGATTCTTTCCAAGCTCCGAGAGCGAAATCTAGATTTATCCTATTTTGTACATGTAAAGACTCTAAAATACGAACAAAGACTCTAAAATACGAACAAAGACTCTAAAAACATGTTAATTAATGAGCTTAAAATTGATAAAAACAAGGTACATTAGAAACCAACATCACGATATAGACGAGCTATAACCAAACCAAGATATCTTGATGATTTTGTGTTAATAGCTGAAATAGAAGGAGGAAAATTGCTTCTAACCATATTAGAGTAAAGTGGATTTTCAAGATTAAGCGAAATGCGGATGGCTCAATAAACAAGTACAAAGCAAGACTAGTAGCCAAGGGTTATGTGCAACAACATGATATCGATTTCAATGAAGTTTTTGCACCCGTTGTTAGACTCGAAACTATAAGATTACTCATAGGTATTGCAACTACAAAAGGCTAGAAAATTCACCAACTAGATGTCAAAGCAGCGTTCTTGAATGGAGATTTAAGTGAGGAAGTCTATGTGAGCCAACCGGAAGGTTTCATAAGCAAAGGAGGAGAATAAAAAGTCTATAGAATACACAAAGCCTTATATGGTCTACGACAAGCACGAAGAGCATGGAATGTAAAACTCGATCATGTTCTAAAGGAGATGAACTTCAATAGGTGTGTAAGAGAGTATACGATCTACGTAAAGAAAGAGAAGAAATACTCTCTTATTGTAGCTATCTATGTTGATGATCTTTGTTACTGGAACAACACAAGGAATCATAAAGCAATTCAAGAAGGATATGTCAAGAGAATTTAAAATGTCGAATCTAGGCAAGTTAACATATTATATTGGTATTGAAGTGATTCAAGGTGATGATGGAATAAGGATAAAGCAAGAATGATATGCTAAAGGAATCATTTCAAGCTTTTCAAAGCTTTTTACAGCAATCTCATTCGATCGATCGGAACTTTCAAAGCTTTATACGCACGACCTAACAATTGACCTGCCCACAAGCGATCGATCGATCAATGAAACAAGCAGTGAAGAGGAAAACTCGATGACCGATCGATCGTTGAACCAGGTAAGTAATCTATTTTCAGAAAAACCGATTCAATACACTTACATTGAACTGGAAAACACATTTTAAACAGAAGATACTAAGGTTTTCGGATCAAAACATCCAATTTTTAAGAAACTTTTTGTTCTTGGACGATTTGGGAGTTTTTCACAAAACTTCAATCTCTTACAACTTTCTGGTTTCTTAACGGATTTTAACAATTCTTGAGCCTAAGCATCTTAGATTTCCCTCATATTTCTGATTATCCCACTCTCATTGTCAATCTGCAGAGGTATGGTTCTCTATCTCTGATTTTAGTTCCGCGAAAATTAGAAGATTTTTGGGTTTGGTGAATTTTGAATTTTTGTTGATCAAATTGTACAAAATTCATGTGCTATCAATGTTATATGATGATTTTGAGTTCCACTATTGGATGATTTTTGTGTAGATTTTATTTTTAGGTTGAAGGAGAATTTAGGTTGCATTTGGGAATTTCAATTTTGAATTGAGAATTGTTGAATGGATATATGCATTGATTGATGTTATTCTCTATTGATGAGTGATTTCGACAATTAATTTCTCAGCAATCTCATTCCATAGTAGAGATTTTTGATTTTTCGTACCTATATTATCTAACTAATTCCTTTGTTGTTTATTGTCTCTGTTTATTGTCAGAATATGGTTCGTGCTGGTGAAAAGAGACCTTCTCAGAAGGCCAAGAGATCCTCAGTTCAGGAAAGGGGTCAATCATCCAGTATTTGTTCAGTTGATAGGAGCCTCCCACCATGGCTAGAATATGACGGTACTCCATTTTTGCTCGAGCAAGGGAACAGGTCGGATCAACTCTGTTGAAGACCGACCTTGCTTACACCCAGAGGGATTCAGATTCGGGTTGGCAGAACTTTCAGAGCGTGTTCTATGATCAGCTCTTGAGGAACAAAATAGTTCCAACCAAGTTCCTATACACCAACACGCTAAATATCCTTGGGATCTTGGATGATGTGAACAACATGATAGGCAGACTTGGTTTAGGAATTTGGCACAATGCATCTATCCACTCTATCCTGAGCCAGTCTGTCAGTTGTTAGTATCCTGCAATGTTCACATGGTTGCTGATCCCCATGCTCTAGTACATGCTATTCTTTTCACTTTCCTTTACTGTGGAGAACTGTACACGATGTCGATTCGAGATCTCTGCAAGATTTATGGGTTCAGGGAACTTGCACAGGTACGATTGTCGTCACAAGACGGTCAGGCCAATTCATCATCTTAGCAGATGTTAGATTTTAGGGTTGTGCATTGGAGCTCACGCATATAAGAAACCCAGCGGTTTGGATGGTAGCGAAGATCATCGGTTCTACCATTTTGGTAAGGAGGAGTCAGGATCGGTGATGAAGGCTGAGCTGGAACTATTTCATCATGCTATAGCTCCTGCAGTTCAAGACCTCTACGACAACTTGCCTCCGCCTCAGCATACGATTCTCGACATACTCTGGGTATTTGTTTTCACTAAGCTGCTCACAGATCGACACTTCAGAGGATCACCAATCACACCACTTAAGGAGACGATTGGCAGTCTTCTCACCCCGATCTTCATGTATAACATGTTGGACCTTAGCAACACTCTGACGATTGAGAGCCATCTCGATGATGAGTTTGAATGAAGTTATGTTTCTTTGTGCATTTGTATAAATTAGTTGGATGTAGTTTGTAACCAAATGACTAAAATAGACATGCTTTTATGTTAAAAATGTTAATGAAGAGTAGAGAGAATAAAAAAGAGGAGAGAGAGTAAAAAAGGAGAGAGAGTAAAAAAGATGAGAGAGAATAAAAAAGAGGAGAGAGAGTAAAAAAGAAGAGAGAGAGCAAAATGAGAAAAGAAAGTAAAAAAGAGGAGAGAGAAAGTAAAAAAGATAGAGTAAAAAATGGGAAAAAAAGTAAAAAAGAGGAGAGAGTAAAAAAGGAGAGAGTAAAATGAGGAGAGAGAGTAAAAAAAGGAGAGAGAGTAAAAAATGAGAAGAGAGAGTAAAATGAGGAGAGAGTAAAAAGAGGAGAGAGAGTAAAAAAAAGAGAGAGAATAAAAATGAGAAGAAAAAAATATGTATTCCACATAAATAATGAAATAAAAGATATGTAATTTTCAAAAATAATGAGGGGTATTTTAGTTTTTTTTTTAATTTTCAACATGTTCATCTCCATCTGAATGCATCATTCAAAGTGATCAGAAATTTTTATAAATTTTGGATGATTTTGATAAAACCATTCATATGCTTCATCTGGATGAGACACATTTAAGTGTCTAAAAGAACGATTTTCATCTCTGGATGAGACACATTTAAGTGTCTAAAAGAACGATTTTCATCTCTATCCAGTATCTGGATGGACAAAAGAACAAGGCCTAATTTTGATTTAGTTTCAGCTTAAAAAGCTGATCTAAGATGCATCTATTCTTGAATCCTCTAATTCTTACGTTCAGATTAAGGTTAGGCGTAGCAGTGTTTTGGATTTACAAAAGTTTGTATGTTCATCATATACATAGTGTTGGGAATGAATGTTGATCACGTTATTATTAGAAAATTGTAATCAGTGTCGTCGAAGTCTATTGTGTTGTAACGTCGTCGCCAGAAAGATGTTCGCCGCTGATGGTCCATTCACTCGGCGATGACATCTTCCATGCGTCGAAGATGGAGTTCAACGCACTTGCTACGTTTGATTTCACGACCACAAGGAGTGAATATTACTTTTTGGCTTAATTAATTACTGATAATCCTATTTTATATAATAGTATAAGGACTAAAAAAATTTTATGAAAACAAATTTCCTCTTATCAGTTTTTGCAAATTTAACTATCTTGAAAACTATGTAACAGATTTTGTTTCAACACTTCTTTTTTGGGAATAAAATGAGGTTTTAAGTTTGCACCACTCACTAAACAATGACTGTTTATAAAGTGATACATGTTGGATACACTCCTTACTGATAGGGTAAATTGTTGCATCTTCACTCCCACCAGATAAATCAATATACTTTTTGTCCTTTTATTTTCTGTTTTAGATAAGATGTAGGAGTATTAGCTAATTGTTACGTTTTCGTTAAAAAAAAAAATTATTGCTACGAGTGTTGCCTCTACCAATTATTCACTGTTTTGACTATAAACTAGATTATGCTTCAAATAACATGAAAGCTCTCTACAAAACAATCTCTAAGAGATAGCAACAACTTCTTCCGGATATGATATCTTATGGAAAATGTCATAGTAGCCACAGAAATTCATTTTGCCGACAAACTAGTCATAAAGTCACTTTAACTGAGTGGCAAAATTGTTGCTTTTTTGCGTTTTGTTAGATAAGGTATTAAAAGCTGAGAGAGGACTTAAACTGAATGATTTCATTATTGCTACGATGTTGCCTCTATTAATTATTCTCTGTATTTTGACTATCTACCGAGTTTCAAGTCGTCTATCTTCGACTTGGGACTTATCAACAAAAGATTTTATATCTGCAAATCTCAGGCAATATTCATTACGCAGTCATTACGCAAATGCATGTATGAAATAACAAAATGAAATAACAAAACCTCCGGAAGTGAACCAAAATATTTTAGCCTAATAAGGTTTTGATAT
>OVAX01002170.1:0-32971 GCA_900406405.1 Lepidium africanum | reverse complement strand
GTAAGCCAACTGAAATTAATTGTCTCTTCTAACTTGGATTTATCTGTTCATATATAATATGTAAATTAAATAACGTAAAATTAATTTAAAATAATATCGTACAACTATCAAGAGCAAAACTATTTTTTAGTATAAATATATATATATTCTGGCAATTTATATTAGATATATGTATCATTTTAATTTTTATATAGTAGATTTTTAGTTTGAAAATGATATAATTTTTATTTCATCTTTTTCGAACGGATTCATTTATATTTTAAATTATAGGACAATTTTTTGTATTTAATTTAATAGAAAATATTTATAATACACACAAAATAAAAAATATTAATGTATATACGAAAACCTTACTTTTATACCCTCACATAATTATATAATATGTATTTATATATATTTTAAGTGCTAATACAAATAGATATATTATATAGATAATATGCAATAATGATAAACTCTAATAATAATTAGGAAAAGGAAATAAACAAACCGACTTATTCTAGGAAAGGAAAAGTAAAACCAATAGGAAAATTAAGGATAACTTCTAAAACCAAAACTGAATCTTAAACGAAAGAATGTCCACACTGCATCACACTCCTTGCAATCAAACTACAAGATAGCTTAAATCCTAGAACCTGAGAGGCTCTCAACCAACATTTTTAATAGATATAGCTATGAATGGATATTGTTTTTCAAATCACTGTTTGAATTTTGTTTCCATTTTTAAAATTTAGTTTTAGATTTTACTATATTATCGTTTCTAAAAAATATATTATTTTCTTGAGGAAAATACTAAACTAAATAACCTTAAGGATGACAAATTTTTTTATTCCTGTTCCAACAAGAAACAAAATGAAATAAGAAAAAAGATAGGAACGATGACAAAACTTTCTTGAACTTCCCCAAGATTAAGAAACTCAACCCAATAGTTCGTTCCAAAACCTCAAGTCTTCAAACAAAATATATCATCTAAGAACTCGCGTAGAGCATTCCTGTCTTCACAGTGTTGCTCTAAGTCCTTTTCAATTTTATGAAGTCGAGTCTCACCAGCTTCTTTTAGTTTCTGACTGATTTATTAACGCCGGCACATTTTCTTTATTACTCGTGATTACTAAAGTTATAAACCAAAGTATAATAAATACGACTAGTGTTTTTGCTTTTAAGTCCAAACGAAAAGTTGCAAGAAGAACACTTCAAATATGTTCTTAAAAGTATTTTAAATATTTTTTGAAACATGACACAGTATATTTGATTAATAAGAATATGTGTCAAGTGATCGATGTGAGTTCTAAACTTCGTTGTCTATCCTTTTAGAGTCCTTCCCTTAGTTTCGTTTAGTTTCTTTCCACCAAGTGTGATAAAGTAATGATTTACCTCTTAAATCGCATAACCAAGTTAATGGCCTAAATTGGATAATTTTAGGGTATTGTATAAGGCAATTTATGAAAAGCAATTAAACTAATGTTTCAGCATCTTTATTCCATTTTTTTTCATTTCTCTTTTGCTTGCTCAATCAATCCTCAACTTTGGCATCTAGAGTGTTGAATGTATGACTCATTAGTTACGTGAGAAAATGTGATCAGCCTCGGCTTCTCATTACTTGATACTAACATGCACCTCATTTTCCATGAGAAGTTGTTCCATGTAATCATACAAATGATTCTATTTCCACTTATTGTCAGTCTCAAATGTTTTTCTTCATCTCGGAATGAAGCTTTAACCTAAAACCTTGAACCCAACTCGAAACAATGTCTGTAGTTCTTCACAAGGCCAGGTCACTGACTTTGCTTCCATGCAGTATCAATCAGAAGTCAGAATTTCAATAGTGTGGCCTCTGGTAATGGTTCCAAGAACTAACACTTACACAAGATCTCTAGAAGAGGAAAATTAACCTGATACGAGGTTAGTGTCTGTCACAGACTCACAGTCCAGACTTAGATAACACAGTTTTGATTTCTTTTCAATCAAGAAACAAAGTGCAATAGAAGAAACATTATGAAACATCGATGATAAGAAGTCTCTTGAACTTTCCTAAGATTAAAAAACTCTCTCAACTTTTCTAACAAAACCTAGAGTCATCAAACAACATCATCGTAACAACTTCAGCAGAGCATCCCTGTCTTCACAGTTTTGCTTCAAGTGCTTTTCGATTTCTTGCAGCTGAGTCTCACCAGCCTCTTTCAGTTTCTTCTCCAAACAATCCAACTGGAACCCAGCCTTTGTCAAACAAGTTAGTGTGCAAAATGCGCTTGCCAGGTCATTAATGGCAAGTTCCTCAGGGGACTGGCTCAGAATCACAGTCAAACTTAGTAGGCTATTCAAGTATGCTGTTCTCAGATGTGAGTTCTCCAGACGGAATTCTGAAGCAATATCTGGGTGCTTTTCAAACAGACAGTTCACAGATTCTACCAGTAATTGAAAGATAGACATATAACAACGTAAAAATGCAAAACCATATAAGACAATAGTGTGTCTTTTGAAGACCTGAAAACAGACCCACAAACCATATATGTATGTACTAGAAAACGAATTATAGCTATCTTTGCTTACCTGAGAACGAAGAACTTGAAACCCATGAACATTTATGCTTTCATTAACTAATAAAGTTTCCTCTGACACATCTGATTTTCTGACAACTTCAAAAAGGCCAACCTCAACCGCAACCTTGACTTCTCCGTTAACCAGAAACCCACTATTTTGGTCACGAAGTTTGGTAAGGGGAAGCATTTCTGAGTAGCCCACTATTATACTAAAAGACAGTCCCAAGTAAAAAATTGCTTTATTGGTATGATAATTGTATAATAGCAGGGCCGTTCCAATTAAATATAAGACTCTGTGTTACTAAAATAAAATATATAAAAAAAAAAAAATTTTGGTCCTAAGTTTCAAAAAAAATTGTATAATATTTTAAAATTAAACATTTAATTTGTTGGGGCCTTTAATTTTTTGCGCTCTAAACTTTGTTAAATGAAAAAAAGTTTCTAAGACTTAAAAGACAAACTGTATTAAATTTTTAAAATAGTTGTTCAGTTTTCTGTAATCGTTAAAAAATCCTAAGACTTAAAGAAAAAACGGTAAAACTTAAAGAAAAAACGATATAATATTTTTAAAATACTTTAAATTTTTTTGGATCCTGTGACAGATCCCATGTCACACGTGCTAAAGCAGCGTAATAGCGTATTTTAATGCTCATAATAACGTTTATAATGACGTTTTCTATTGTGATTCTGAAAACTTTTTTTGTCTAAACAATACATGATTCTAATGCTATACTAAAGTTTTGGCTTTATTATTTATTTTCGTTATGTGTCTGATGGCTTCCCCTTAAAGCTTTAATTGATTGGATTTGCAGTTGGAGAGTATTATAGGGAAATTGAAAACAGAAAGTATGGAGACAGATTTTAGAAGAAGTGAAGAGACACAATCCAGACTCTGAACAACTTGTTGGAAATTCAACTAAGGAAGAGACATGTCAAAACAGATCAAAAAAGAGAGCAAAGACACAGAAGGATGTTGTAGTGGTACAGCGCAGCCAAGAAGAAGAAGCTTGATGACACTAACATCATTCTTGTCAGAAATTAACCTATTTTTACATTAAATAAAAGAAAATAGAACTAATAACATCTTCTGCGACTGCATTAGCTGTAAGAGATAAGCCCAAGACAATGTCAAACCCAATTGTATTTAGGTTTTAGCAAGCTCTATATATATGTTTGTAATGGGGATTTGTGAGTAACTTTGGCTGCGGCAGCAGTCCCTTTTCTCATTTCATATGAAACAATCGATCCCTTCTTGCTCTTGGTGACAATTATACTTCTTCCATCTTTCCCTTTTCTTACATATTTAAATAAAGCTTTAACAAGCTATTACTTATGTTCTGTTTTCAATCTATGTTAATAAAGCTCTCTGCTTGAATCTTCTTTGTTTTGAGATTGTTATCATTAGCATCATTATTACCAATAATCTTCATATGCATCATTATCATTAACATGAATTGAAGTTAATTTGACGATCTTCATATGCATCATTATCATATGGATGACACATTCTTCATTCTTTTTCAATCCAGAAACAAAAATTATGAAAGAAACACAAAGAAACCTCCATGACAACAAATCTCTTGAACTCCTCAAGATTAGGAGATCAAGTAGGTCCAACACTCTCTCAACTTCCTACAGCAAAACAATAACATTCTAAAAACTCCACCAGAGCATTCACGTCTGCGCAGTTTTGCTTCAAGTCCTTCAACTCCTTTTTAATTTCTTGCAGACGAGTCTCACCATCTTCTTTCAGTTTTTTCTCCAACCAATCCAACCTAAACCTGGCATTTGTCAAATAAGATAGTGTATGATTGACATCTGCGAGGTCATCAATGGAGAGTTCCCAGGGGACTGGCACAGAATCTCAGTCAAGCTTAGCAGGCTATTCAAGTATGCTGTTCTCAGATGTGTGTTCTTTGGACGGAATTTTGAAGCAATGTCTGGGTACTTTTCAAACAGACTGTTCACAGATTCTACCTGTAAGAGAAAGATGGGTGAACAACCACGTAAAAATGCAAAACAAGATCAGATAATAGTCTTTTAAAGACCTGAGAACAGACTCACAAACCACATATTTCGCCAAAGTTGAGAGACTCCTGACCAAACCAGTTTTGTGATACTGTCAAGTCACAAAACAAGAATCTAAGAACCACCAACATAATACCATGAGTCCATAAGATATTGACTTCCTTAGTCCACCTTGAAAAAATAATCTAAGGCAAATATAGAAAGAATCACCTTTCTGTTCGGAGATGTTCTCAGAAATTTGATTTACAACAGTTAAGCGATATTTTGTGTGTCTTCTCCATCCATCAGGCAAAGATTCAGAATCAGCAACATCCAGAAACAGAGACAAACATATATTAGTAGCCTTACCACATCCCTTGGGATAGGCCATAAGTCGCCTGCAAGAAAGAACCAAAAACAATAATACAGAGGACAATATCACTTAAACCTAAGACCACTAGATAAGGACCCGTGCGATGCGAGTTTCTCTTGCGTTTGAAAAATTTGTTTTCCAATTTTGGTCTTTATTGAATCCCTGTTTTTGAATTATAAAGCAGATGCTCTTGCCCGATGCGCAAGAGTGATAACTCGTGGTCATCAATTTGTAAATTTTTATATGTGGTTGACAAAAAAAGAAAAATTTTTAAGAACATATATATAAATTATAACTTAAACTAATATTTACATCTTCAGTTATAATTTATTTGCAGTGATCTAGGAAAAAACATTATTTAATTATATTTTAGACAAAAAATATTGTTACTTTTATTTTACACTTAGTCTGTAAATAAATATTTATGATTATTTTTGTTTTATAATTATAAATGGAGATAACTATGTTGCACTTAGTCTGAGATAAATATTTGTGATTATTTTATGTTGGGATTGTGAAAATAGAGATATATTTCATGGTACATATAAATATTAATGAAAAATATGTTATATATGACACGTGGAAGAATGATGTTAGTGAGTAACTTTGAGATCCAACTTTATATAATAAGATATAAGATAAATATTTGTGATTATTTTTTGTTTTCTAATTATAAATAAAGATTATAATATGCAATCTTTTTTATTTTAGGATTACAAATAGAGATAAATATTTTGTGATAAATATAAATATTGAAGAAAAAATATATATTAAAATAAAAAAAAACTGCAAAATTTAGGAATGTGAGATTTAACACGTGGAAGAATCATGTTAATGAGTAACTTTGAGAACCAACTTCATATAATAAGATTTGAATTTATATTTTATTAATATAATATAAACACAGAAAAAATTTGATCGTTGGATTTGACATGTGGAATCATCTCATTGATTTGTAACTTTTGAAACACAACTTTAGTAAAATATAAATACAGAGTAATTTTTGATCGTTGGATTTGATACGTGGAACAATCCCATTGATTTATAACTTTTGAAACTAAAATTTATATAATAGGATTAGTAACTTTTGAAACCCAACTTTATATAATAGGATTATAATTAGATTTTATCGTTTGATTTGACATGTGGAACAATCTCGTTGATTAATAACTTTTGAAACAAAACTTTATAAAAGATAAGATCTCATGCTAATAATAGTAAAATATACAAAAATAATACATTAAAGTTAAACCGTTTACCTTTTTCTTTTTGCCTTGATTGCGTTGGATGTAAACGAAAGAGAAAAAATTAAATTAGAGGAAGCTTGAAAAGTTGGAGGGTATTAAAAAAATTGTCTATGTGTTTATGTATATATAGAAATTAATATTCACAATTCCCTTATAAATTAGGATTTTGTACAGTAAATTCCTTTTAGATTAAAATTATGTATATAAATAAATATTTGTGAGGTATTTAGATTATCTTCTGTTAAGATTATGATCAGAAATATATATCTTATCAGATTATGATTTCTTTATAAATAAAAAATTATTCAAAATATCATATATATATATATTTCATTTTTTATAAATAAATTTTTAATATAATAATTTTCTTTATATATTAAGATTAGTAATGAAAATTACTTTTTGTTATAATTAATTTTTTTAACAATTATTAGATTAGGATTTCTTTATAGATAGATATGATTTAAAATATAATATATATATATATATATTGTCTTTTAAATAAGTCTTTAATATAATATTTTTTATAAACTAAGATTAGTATGAAAATTACTTTTTGTTAGAATTAATTTTTAAAAAATTAATATTCCCAATTTATTTTTGAATTAAGATTTCTTTTTAGGTGAGAAATTTTTTTTAGATTAAGAATTTTTTTTAGATTAGGATAAGCTAAATATTGAAAAAATCTATTGAAAGATTTATTTTATCTAGTTCTAAAAAAATAAATAAATCCAGAAGAATTTCTGATCATTAATCATCCTGTTAATGAGTAACTTTGAAACCTTACTTTATATAATAGGATCTTTAGTGGAAGTCTTTCATCTCTAAATGAGTCTCTCAGCATTAAAAAATAAAAAATAATGAAAAAGTATGAGAGATGAGAGATGGTCTCTCATCAGAGAGACTTTGAGAACCCGAGACTTTCATACCATATGTAACTACGTGATTAGTTAAATTTAATATTTAAAATAAAAATTTAATTACAAAATAAAATCATAATATTAATTATATATATATAAGGAGACTATGTCTCTCCAACGCTCGACACATGACATTTTGGAGCTTTTTGGTGATGACACCTCAGCTCTCTCTCTTCCTGCACGAACCAATAAAATAACTGCAACAATACATGTCATCATTACAAGTCATCATGAATGAGGTCAAGTAAAGAGACAACGAGAATCATCTAATAAATAGAAGATGTATCGTCTACTAAATGAGTCGAGGAGAATAGATAATCGAGAAAACCAAGTAGTGCCTCCCATTCTAAATGAACCCAATTTCATTTAGATTTGTCTCTGTTTTGAAGTTTCAGCGAAGGACAAAGATGCTTCAAATCATTAAACATAAGTTTCTCTTTTCTCAATTTGATTGTTCTCGATGATGCTAAATGATATCACTTGAGAAGGCTTTGTCAGTGTGGAACAACCAAGAGCTGACACGGTTACTTGTTCTCATTCAAGGATCAAGGTTGTTTTTTTCAGAACTTTTCCTTCTCCTCGTCATGATCATTTAAATAATCGTCCTTTGCTCACTTCAAGTTTTTCTCTGATATTCAAGATGTATAAGACTGATTATGTATATGGTTTAGTAAATGATTTGTAGAGCGAAGATCATCAAGATCAGAGGAAAAAATCATCCAAAGTTGTTGTGGTGTCAGTGCGAAGAACACTTGCTAATAGAAATGACATATCATCTCCCTTTCTTATTAAAACAACCAATTAATTTATTTGATCAATCCCAGTCATCATGTATTAGGGTTAACAAAGAGACCATTAGTATCGGCATCGCTTCAGATTCTTTATTAAAAGCATCACTTCAGATTCTCCTCTTTCGATTTATTAAATCTCTCTTCAATTGCGATGGAATAATCCAAGGTTTGGTTTAACACGCCTTATGTCAAACAATCGAGATGTAAGGTCCACCATTCTCCTCTATGTTTGTCTCTTTGAAATTTTGTGTAAGTTTCTTCTTAAACTCTACAATGTGTTGTTCACACCTTATTTGTACTGAGATCAGTTGTCCCAGTGAATCTTAACAGCTATGGAAGCGAAAGCCATCAATAGGGTAATCCAAAATCGAACTATCATGAGTAGGTATTGTTTCGCTTTCATTCACTGTAAATGAACTCAATTTTTGCGAATGCCATGTCATAATCACTTCGCTGGAAGTTCGCATAATTTGTTTCCGGTGAATTTGCTCTTTGTATTACTTATTACTGAGCAAGTTTAATTATATATTCTGATTAAGACAAAAAAGTGTAATGTTTTAGACTGCAAACGTTGAATTCACAAGATCACTTGCTGTTGGGCAAAAGAAACTTGAGACTCAGGTACAAAACTTACACCATATAATTTTGTGTATATGTTTGTTTGAATTAGCTGGAATTAAGGAATAGTAAAGGTAAAAGTTTTAGTTCATTGTTCTTACTGAAATATGTAGATCTGCTGATGCTAAGGAAGTTTGGATCAAAACCTAATAAATGTTGTTGAGTCCTAATTTCTATACCTGCATTTCTATACTAACTATTTTCCTCTATGGTTTTGCCAAATATATCAGGTAGCAATACTTCTACAACAAGTTTAGCTTAAAAAGTCTTTGCCCTTGAAGGTATAGGTTCTTTCATTCTGAAATTAAACAGTGACTCATATGTATCAAAGATATCTCGCGTAAAGGAGGCTTACTGTATTTCAAGTGACTTTGTTTGAATGCTCATAGTCATTTGGTAAAATTTGCTAACCAAGTTGTCATTATCACGTAGAAATGAAGTGAAATATTTTTAGTATAAGAGGAAGTGGAACAATTCTGAAGAAGGTTACTTGAGTATTCTTTTCTCTGTTTTTTTTTTCTTCAATTTCAACATGATTATTTTTCCCAATTTGGTTTGAGAATTATGCTGCTTATATGTGGGTTATGTAGTTAGATTCTTTTAAAGGAGATTTTTTCGCTGACTGGTAAAAGAAGGTCTGTTCAAGGTGGTATCTCAGATCATATATCTGTTCAACTTAGCATATTTTGATTTGTTTCTATGTCGTCATTTTGAGTATGCACTTTGATAAGTCTCATTGAGATTCTTAGTTCCAAATGATTTGTGTTGCATGGTTGTTTCACCATTCCCATAAGTTTTATAAAAGAATTCAAAACCAAAATTGTAGCGTAGCACGAGTGCTAAACTTGAAAACAAACTTTTCAATCGCAAGAAAATCTGTGCATCGCACGGGTCTTTGTCTAATATTTTTAATATTTGAGAAACTTTATAGGGTTTTAACATGAACAAAACAAGCAGAACAAATTTTATTACCATCTGGAGCCACGAACTACGAATTGATCAGAATAAATTTTCTCAGATGGCAAAGAAGAGAAATTCTTAATTGTCCATGAGATCTTTTTTTTTTTCGATTTTCATGTTAAGTCCATGTGATCTTTCATATTGTTTTTCCATTGATCCTAATGAAAACTCCTTGCTGTCAAATTACAAGAACATGAAGAGAGGTCAAATCTAGAATCTGAGAGCACAACCAACAAGAAAATCAAACACAATGTTTAAAGCAGAAAACTATTAAAAAAGAGATGAAGATTACGTTATGACTTTATCAAAAAAAAGAAGATTACGTTATGAGTTCGGAGTTCTAATAATTTAAGAGTTATTTGGGTGTATACCTATAAAATATCTCTTAATTAGTCTAATGCCCAACCTATAAACTATAGGCAACTGTTTATGTGTTTATGACCATTTCATCCTTACGATCTCTCTCCTACGATCTCTTTCTTCTTTTTTCTTTCTCTTTTCAGGACATTTTTCTCCCGTGTTTTTCTTCTCTAATCTCTTTCTTCTCTTTTTCCATAGATATTTCTTTCTTCTTCTATACAAATAAACTATATAAATTTTCTCAACTCAAAACCACAATCCTCCGATTCCTTCTCTCGAAGTGATTGAGTTTTTGTAAATTGTACATATGAGTTTACCCGATATGAAATCTTTTATCTGCTATAAAATATTTGTTAACATTTACAGGTTATTTTTACCCGGTAACATATTTGTTAACGAATATTAAACAGTTATAGACCATGTGTATACTATATAGTTTACTTGCTAACATGTTAATTATCAGGTAATAAATTAATTATCATGTATATTTTATGTTAGCCAATACTAACTATTTTAGCGGATACGAAATATATGATATCATCACATTAAATATATTTGTAGTTGTTACATCTAAAATTAGCGTTTAATAAATATATTACCCGGTACAATATGTTTTACCTGCTAAGAAATGTACTGACGAGTATTTACATTTATTATTACGTGCTACAAAATATGTTATCTGATACAATACGTTTTAGCGGGTAATAAACGGGAGGACAACGCATTAAATGTTTGGTCCCCCATTTAATATTTTGTCATCTTATCTTTTTCTCTCTCTTCTATTTAATGACGACAAGGATATTTTTATCTTTTAACACGTAAACCCCATATCACCAAATGACATTCACTGAATAAAATTTATGTTGAGGGTAGTTAATAGATTTTTATTTTTATATAGGATATGAATTAAATCACTCATAATTTAAACACTAACGTACACACCCATCATATTTATAGGGAAAACGCTGGGTCATTTGGCTTTAAAAGCATTTAGGTTTGTATTACAGGAATTGTGTTGGTTACTAAAAAATATAGGAATGTGAAACGTACGACTAATTTATTCATGCGGGCACATATATTGATCATAATTACAATATATACATCATGTATATCTCTTTTTTTTTTTTTTTTTTTCTATNTTTTTTTTTTTTTTTTTTTTTTTTTTCTATAATGTTGGATCAAATCTAATACAAATTTAGAAAAATCTTATTAGTAAAGGACGATAGAGAATCTTATATATTAAAGCGGGGGACACTTTTATTTTGACTCTGTTATAAAATATAGGATAAAAATTAACTTATGCTTTATAACAACTCTTAAAAATGGGTGAAGGTAGGTTTTGTTACAGATTTTTATACAAAAATTCAAAATTATTATAAATTTAATGAAAAAAACTTTTAAAAAGTTAAAATTTAATATAAAAATATCGGTTATTGATTTGGTTTCGGTACGGGTTGGATTCAATTTTCCTGATACATAGTATTAGGAAACATTATGATATTTTTCTCGGTTTGGTTTATTTAATTCGGTATTTTTCAATTTTTTCGGGTTCAATTCATATAATATTTCGATATAGTTCGAGCTCGCGATCAACTATATTTATATAAACATTTAAAATTAAAAAAGTAATAGAAAAACTCTAAAAATAAAAAAAAATTTGGTTCTTGATTTGGTTTCAGTTCAGGTTCGGATTCAGTTTTTTGGATACATAAATTTAGGATCAATTTGGATATTTTGTCGGGTTCAGTTCCTTTAATTTAGATTGATTTCGGTTTGGGTTTCAAGCCACTAAAACAATATTTCAAAAACAATGTTTTAAAATATCAACACGGGTCTAACAAACTAAATAAAAACGGTTAAGAAAATCAATTAAAACAATCAAATGCCACATTATAACAATGTGGGTATAATCATAGTCTTATATATTAAAGCGGAAGACACTTTCATTTAGACTATGTTTTAAATTTTAGGATAAAATTAACATAAAGTTCATAGCAACCCTTAAAAATAGGCTTAAGGTGGTTTTGTTACAGATTTTTATATTAAAATTCAAATTCAATAATGATTTAATAGAAAAAGCTCTAAAAACTAAAATTTAATTAAAAATAATGTCGGTACAAATGGAGTTTCAGTTCGAGTTTGGATTAGTTTTTCCCGATACATATATTTAGGACCCATTTTGGTATATTGTCGAGTTCGGTTCATCTATTTCGGTATACTTATTCGGGTACTTTTATTTTTCAGACAAAGTTCTGTTCGGTATAGATCGAGTTCATGTTCGAGTATTTTTATATAAAATTCAAAATTTAAGAAAAAATTATTAGAAAAACTCTAAAAAACGAAAATTTGGTTCTTAATTTGGTTTCAATTCATGTTTGGTTTGGTTTGAAAGATATATAGATTTAAAACCCGTTAGGATATTTTGTTGGGTCCAGTTCTTTTAATTCATGTTGTTTTCGGTTTGAGTTTCAGACCTCTAAAATAACATCTTGAAAACAATATTCAAAATATGATGACGGGTGATGACAGATCTAAAAACCTAAATGAACACGGGTTAAAAGAATAGTCAAATCTCACGCTATAGCGTGTGTATAATCCTACTATATTTATAATCTGTGGAATGATTCCAACATAAAATCATATGCTTCAGCAGAAAATATGCGGGCCTAATAGGAGTAGAAACTAACCAGTTGACAAAAAAGAAAAAAATCATCTGCTTCAAAAAGTGGAGGATTCAACTGATATTTTTATCAAAGAAAAACTAGTAATTTCTTCTACATAAGCATCATACTCTGTAATCACTCTTAATATGCATCATTAAGATAAAATTGAAGTTAACTTGGCTATTTATGTGCATCAACTGTCACAGACTCAAAGTTCAAACTTCCGGACATCAATATCAACAAAGTGCAATAATTCCAACCTTAAAGAAACCCAATAGTTCTAAAACTCTCTCAACTTCCTCTTACAAAACCTAAAGTACTCATCAAACAACGTCATCCTAAGAACTCCAGCACCGCATCCCTGTCTTCACAGTTTTGTTTTTTCAATTGTTTGCAGCTGAGTCTGACCAGCCTCTACTACTATTTTCTCCAACCAATCCAACTTAAACCCAACTTTTTTCAAACAAGTTACTGTACAACATATGCTTGCCAGGTCATCAAATGGAAGTTCCTCAGGGGATTGGCTCAGAATCTCAGTCATGCTTAATAGGGTATTCAAGTAAGCAGTTCTCAGTTGTGAGTTCTCCAGATCGAATTCTGAAGCAATGTCTGGGTGCTTTTCAAACAGACTATTCACAAATTTTACCTGCAAGTGAAAGATGGACGTATAACAACACAGAATTGCAAAACCATATCAGAAAAAAAAATCTTTTGGAGCCCTGAAAAATAGAACCACAAACAAATATCTAACATGTATGTGTATATATATACTAGGAACTGAACTATAGCGATTTGTACTTATCTTACCTGAGAAGGAAGAACTCGAAACCCATGAACATCCACATCTGATTTTTCAATAACTTCAAAAACACCAGACCTCAGCAACAGTTTTGACTTCTCCATTCACCATAAACCCACTACTTTGGTCATCAAGAAGTTTGGTAAGGGGAAGCATTTTTGAGAAGCCGAATTTTGGAGACAACCTATTAAACCATTGTTGATGTACTGTAAAGTCAGGAAACATAAAACTTTAGTCAACAGAAGAATTGCAGCAACATAACTCTCATGATTCTACGTTAAGTAGACCTATCAGATATGAAATTTTCATTATTCGAATCTATAAATACTAAAAGTACTTATTTGTGACTTCCTAAGCCATCCACCTCATCTCTTTTTACTCTCTCTATTATGCTGCCACATCATCCTACTTTAACCATCTGCAATGTCATCTTATATTTGCCAAATCATCTTATTTTTCTAATCTTTCCTCTAAAATTATCACACACGATTCTACAACTTTATCGTCTTCGCTTTTAATTCAAGGTATTAACTTGTGGGACTCTCTTCTTTCTCTTTAACGTGTGCCCTTTGCTCCTTCACTTTTGTTTTCAAACTTCTCCCATTCCTCAGGAACTTTAGTTTCTGATTCAATGACATGCCAATAAGTACAATTCGCTGTTCTTAATTTCCATCCTCAAATCCAAAGTTTGAAAATTTTTAGACGACTCTCTTACTTCAATTCTATGATTCTTTCACTTGTGCTGACCTTAATTGTATTTTTTGGTGAACAAGATTATAGGAAAACAAGATATCTTATGGGTTTCTTCTGGATAAAGCTAAGCAAAAGCGTTAATAGCAATCGAAGAAGAAAGAAAAAGATCTGATTCAGAGAGGCCAACATCGTCCCGTCTATAATCCAAAACAAAGATATCAGCAACGACGATTGATTTTTCGAGGAGAAGAATCAGAAGATGAGAGAGAGGTTTCAAGAGTTGAAAATCGTGAATACAAGAGATGTTGAGGAACAATTTGGTAACCAACAGAGAGACGATGTGGATTAGCGCTGAAATAGGAGAGAGGGATTCCGAATTGGTCATCTACGACAAAGAAGTTTTGGCGGCCCCGTCACGGAAGTCTCTGATTTCCATCATTTCAATGATTATATCGGCCGTGTTGGTGATCTTGCCTGGAGGAGAAGCGGCGAAAGTGAAAATTGTGACAGTAGTATATGACACAGAAGATGAGAAGAATTGAGTTGTTTGTATTGAAGCTACATGTTACTCAGAAAGAAAAAGCTTTGGATTAAGCTGGGTATGAGTTAAGCATCACCACCAACAAAGTCTTTCAAAAAACTGTGTGTCTTGGTTATCAATGAAGACGAATCTAATAGGAGAAAGATATATAATAAAAGGAATAGAGTTGATGCTACGAAGAGTTCTGTTGCAGATAACCCACTTAATTATTCTGCTTTTTTAGCTATTTTTCTTAGGAAAAAACCTTGCAACAGCTGATATAGTCATCAGTTGTGGCAAGTTTGACTCCAAACATTTGGGAGAACAGGTTTTATTCTTTTAATTTGATAAAATAATCATATAGTCCTACATTGCCTTAGTTCTGGAAATGCTATGAGAACATTAAAGCAAGTTAAATGCTTAAATCAAAAGTCCTGGTAGATGAAATGATAAAAGGTTGTTGTTAATTTGTTTCTACAGTTAAAGGAATGGATTATTCTGGAAGGTAGAAAGATAGTAGAGGTTAATAATATGATTGAAATGTCTTTATTAAAATGTTTTTAACTTGTTTTGTAATTACTGGAGTCCTCATTCTGATGATCTTTAGGGCATGGGAAAAGTTCATTTTCTTGGCCAAACAAATAAGGTTGTCTTTCAATGCCGTTGATAAGTTATTCTATGTTATTTGGAGCGGAAGTAAACGTTAGGAATTACTAGGTCCCTTATATATCTATAAATATTCAAGAATCTTTAAAACATTAACGTTTACAAAATAACTAGGTCCCTTATATATCTATAAATATTCAAGAATATTGTCTGCTTCTAATAAATTTTAAATATGAGTATATTTTTCCAAAGATAGTTGATGTAAAATACTACGGTCGGAAAATAAACGATAATACCAACTAAGCTAATATAGTTTAATATTGGATATTTTTTTTTATAATGGAAAAACAAAAATTCATTAATAATTTACAAATACACAAGATAAAATACTATTTAAATACTAATTAAAAAATAATAAAAATCTAAACATAAAATAAATAAAAAATATTGTAAAAAATATATATATATCTAATACAATACCGGGCAATCCAAGGCAAATGTAGAAAAGAATCATAAAGGGATTTGAGAAAATGTGTGTTTATTGATGTCCAAGGTTATATATATATATATATATAGTAGAAATAAGTAAAATCTAAAATTCAAAGAGATAAGGAATAAACTAAATTACATATTTATCCTAATATATCATCTCAAGTTGGTGGTGAGATGTCTTGAATCCCTAACTTGGACAGCAAATAAGTAAATTGCGGTGTATGCAACGGTTTAGTAAGTAGATCAGCACGTTGTTTCTTTGTAGAAATGTGCTCGGTGAGAATAAGCTTAGAAGTATCAGCATCTCAGACAAAATGACAATCTTGCTCAATGTGCTTTGTGCGCTCATGAAAACCTGGATTATCAGCTATGTGAATGGCCGATTTATTGTCACAAAACATTATCATTGGTTCGTTATGACAAATCCAAACGTAGACAATAACTCCTTCAACCACTTCATTTCTTTTAAAATGTAGGCCATAGATCGATATTCCGATTCAGCTGAAGACATGGAAACCATTTTCTGCTTCTTTGTTTTCCAAGAGACCGGAGAGTTATCAAGTAAGATGACATATGCGTTAAGAGAACGTCGAGTAAGTGGACAAGCACCCCAATCAGCATCACAATAAGCATTAATATGAAGATCTGAATCCGAGCGAAGTAAATTACCCTTTCCAGGACAGCCTTTGAGATATCGGACTGCTTTCAAAGTAGCATTCCAATGCTCTTCTAATGGTTTATTCATAAATTGAGATAGAATGTGTACCGTGTAGGAAAGATCCGATCGAGTAAAACTCAAGTAAATCAAGCTGCCAACAAGTCTACGGTAAACTTGAGGATCATTAATGGGAGGAGCATAAGCCGTAGAAAGCTTGTGATTCGGTTCGATTGGAATGGACGAGGGCTTGGCAGCAAGTAAACTAGTTTCCGTCAAGAGCATATTTCCGTTGGGATAAGAAGAATCCATCGACATTGCGTGCAACCTCTACGCCTAAGAAGTACTTCAACTTGCCCAAATCTTTCATCTTAAAACACTCACTTAGGTATTTCTAGAAACGTTCTAGTGTAGCCAAGTCGTTACAAGCAATAACAAAATCGTCGACATAAACCAGAATGTGAAGACTAATCTTGTCCCTTACATATGAGAAGTGTGAGGTGTCGGCTGCACTTGGAATGAAACCGTATTGTGTAAGGGCTTTGCTAAGTTTGGAGAACCAGAATCTAGGTGCTTACTTTAGTTCATACAGTGACTTCTTTAGTAAACACACGCGAGTAGGATCGGAACTTTCATAACCAGGAGGATGCTTCATATACACTTCTTCATCAAGATCACCATGCAAGAAAGCATTTTGGACATCCATTTGGTGTACCTCCCATTGTTTTACAGCTGCAACATCAAGCAAGATTCGGATTGTAGATGGTTTAGCAACAGGAGCAAAAGTATCTTTGTAGTCAACACCTTCTTCTTGGCGATTTCCAAGAGCAACGAGACGAGATTTGTGACGTGAGATAGTACCATCAGAATTGTATTTGATTCGGTAGACCCATTTGCAACTAATGGTTTTCTTTCCCGGTGGTAGAGTTGTCTCAATCCAAGTATCATTCTGAAGCAAAGAAGAGTGTTCATCGCTCATAGAATCACACCAAACCTTATCTTTAGAAGCTTCTTTGTAATTTGCTGGTTCATGTGCTTCGGTAATGGCTGCCAAGAAAGCCTTATGGCTCGGAGAAAAAGATTTGTCAGACACATAATTAGAGATTGGATACAATACCTTGCTTGGAGCCGTAGTAGAAGGATTATATGATTGTGTGAGCGAGAGTGAGAGAGGGTTATTTGGTGAGTGTTACCGTATTAGTAACAAAATTCTTCAAGAAAACAGAAGGCTTCTTATGACGTTGACCACAACCTAAAATTTCCGGTATACCAGGAGAAGATGGTTCCACTTCATCTTGAATAATTAGAGGAGAAACAATAGAATCATCAATAGAGTTAGCCGCAAGCAACGAACCAAGAAGAGTAGGAGACTCATCTGTAGAAGGTATCGAAGAAGATACTAAAGGTAGCGTAGGAGAAGGGACCGAAGGTTATGCTAGAGGAGCATTTAATAGTATAGGGTCATCAAATATATTAAGACCTGATGAAAAAATGGACTCGTACGGAGCAGTGATTTGTGGTTTCCAACCCGGAAACTGATCCTTGTGAAAAACGTCACAACTATAAAAAAATTCTTCTCATTCAATATCAAATAGTCTCCATGCCTTCTTCCCATTTGGATATCCCATTAAGATACATTTACGACTACGTGAACCAAATTTATCTTTATCACGCGAACGACGATGAGCATATGCAAGACAACTGAAGACACATAGTGAATCATATCAAGGAGGAGAACCATGAAGCCTTTCGTATGCTGTTTTACCATCGAGAAGAGGCGTGGGTGTTCTATCAATAAGATGTACGGTTGTGAGAATACTCTCACCCCAAAAACAAACTGGAAGATTAGCTTGAAACAAACATAATCTCGCAACGTTCAATATGTGTCTGTGTTTTTGCTCCACTCTCTGATATACCTCGATTTTTACCGGTTTTGAGCTCATTTATTCGTTTGTTTTCAGAGTCTTTGTTTGCATTTTAGAGTCTTTTTAGGTGGAAAACAAGAAGAATTAGGATTACACACATGGAATTTTGTTTGGAAGGATTTGGAGCGTTTTTTGGATTTTCAGCGAAAGAATTGTGATCGATCGATCAAAGCCTTGCTCGAGCGATCATTCTCTTCAATCAAAGCTGCGCTCGACCTGGTGATCGACCTCACACCTCTATGATCGATCGATCACACCTACACCAGAAGCTGCGCTCTACCTCGTGATCGACTAAGCTGTTTGGGAGATCGACCATTCACCAATGATCGATCGATCAACCCCTTGATTGATCAATCAACATAGCTACGAGTTGTAACCTAAATATCCTAATTTATACCTACATATAAATACTTTTCTTATTTTCATTTTTGAGAGAGAGAGAGACTTTAGAGAGACCTTTTACAGCAAATCTAACATTTGTAAGTAGAGAGAAGAATTCCTCCACACTTTTGAGAAGAATTTCTGAACCCTTTTATTTTATTTCTATTGCAATTCCATGTTTTCTTCTATGATGATTTCTGTTTCTATTTCTATTATGTCTGAGTAGATATCTTGTCAGGTTTAAGGATTCTAGGGATTTAGGAATCGATGATTGGAGAATAAATAGGATGATTGTTAGAGATTCTCCATCTAAACTCTTGCTTAATGCTTAGATTAGCTTGATCAACTAGTTTATGAATCTAGGTTGTTAGTTTTCCAAAAGTCCGTTAAGAACCAGAACTAGTTTAGAAGAGCAATTAATTCTAGCCAACGACAATTGATAGTTAGGATGAATTGTGGATATTTAAACCATTTCAGTAATGCCAATTTGCTTAGCTAGAACCAACGAAAGTTAGGATTTTCTAGGCTGCTTGATTGAGTGATAAGTGCCACGACAGTGGGCTTATCAAACCTTTATGTTCAAATCGATAATAGAGCTGTTTTTCCCTGAATAATTTCCCTTATTATATTCCTGTTTCCTGATGAATACCCGACGCCTGATGTTTTTATTATTGATTGCAAACCGTTTAAGGTTTTAGATTTTCATTATTGATATTGATTTGGTATAGCTTGAGATAGGATAGAATATCGAAAGTGCAAACTTGGTTCTTCGTGGATACGATCCTTAAGTACTGCTACTTCTTTGTTGTGCACTTGCTGTAGTTTATTTAGGGTAAAACCTAACCCACATCAAGTTTTTGGTGCCGTTTCCGGGGAACCAATTGGTTGCCTTTTGATTGACATTTAGTTTCTAATCTATACTTTTTACTTACGTTTTTCTTTTGATTTGTTTTTGCTTCTCTTCCATGTTTATGGTCAAAAGAAGTCAAGGATCAAAAAACCTGTTGAACTTTGACAACGAGGAACTTGCTAGGATCGAACGTGAGAACAGATGAGCAAGAGCAATGAGTCGTGACAACCAACAGCTTCCTGTAGATCCCGATGTTCAGAACAACGTTCAGGGAAATCAGAATATGCAGTAAGCAGTTGAAGAGTTGCAAAGGGATTTAGCTCAGCTTAGGAGGCAGCAGGAACAGCCTCAACGTCGAGCCATTGGTGATATGGATACTCATCACACGTATTACTAGAATAGATCAACTATTCGTCATCCACCTATCTAGAGGCAGATTTACGAGATCAAGCCTCAGCGGATTGGATTAGTGAAGTAGTACATCTTCAACGGTCTTCCAGGAGAGAACCCTATGGATAACATTGAGAAGTTTGAGGATATGTGTAGTACTACAAGTTCGAATGGAGTTCCTGTGGACTATGTCAAGTGTAAGCTTTTTCACCATTCACTTTCTGACAAAGCTTCGAGATGGTTACGGTCTTTGCCTCCAGGTTCACTCACTACTTGGGAAGAAGTCAGAGCAGCATTCTTGGATTAGTTCTACACAAAATCGGAGACTGCAGCTTTGAGAGGAAAGATCTCAGCATTTCAGCAACGTTCTGGTGAGTCATTGAATGAAGTTTGGGAGTGTTTCAAGGAATACCAGCAAGACTGTCCACACCACGGTTATTCAGATGAGTAGTTGTTTAATACCTTCTATGGTAGAATTGAGTGGGAGTACAAGAACTCACTAAATGCTGCAAGTAATGGAGACTTCATGACTAACATTAGGGATGAAGCCTTCACTCTCATCGACAACTTGGCAGCAAGTTCTGGTAGTCACTGTCCACAGTACGACCGAGGAAGAAAGTTTAATAGTGTAGAGATTCAGAAGATTGATGAGATTGTTGAGAAGCTCAATATGCTCATCAAGGCTAATCAAAGAGGTGTGCATCAGCTGGATGACAGTAGAGAAGTAGCTCAGGTTCAGGATGAATCCGATATGCTAGAGGAGCAGAGGGAAGTTGATTATGTTAACTGGAAGAACAGGGGACCGAATCCAAATTACTTATACTACAGGAGCACGAACGTGGAGAACCCACATGATGTCATTTTTCCAGCTCCTATAATGCCTCAGGGATGGCCTTTCCAAGGTTAACCTTTTGTGCAGAATCCTGAACAGAGATGGAACAACCAGAGACCGTACACTTAGAACATAGAATGAGGCAACTAGCAGAAACCTTACAAGTCGTTTCAGCAGTAGCAAGCACTGCCACATCAAGTTCCAGTGAGCTCTTCAGGCACTTCAAATGACGAGATCAAGGCTTTGATCCAGCAGCTTGCAACCGAGCAGTAGAAAACCACAAGAGCGCTCAACACAAAGATGAATAGCATGTATAATGATTTGAACAACAAGTTTGAGTCCATCTCTGTGCATTTGACGAAGCTAGACACTCAAGTAGCTCAGACTACTGAAGCAATGAGAAGACAACAAGGAGTTCTACCGGGAAAAGCTGAGAAGAATTTGAAGGAGTCTTGCAATGTTGTTAAGGCCGATGAGTCTACTAAGAATAAAGAGGCGAGTAAGGAGGGTAAGTACAGACCTTCAATTCCATTCCCAAAGGAGCTTACTAAGCTAGAGGATCAAGGGGAGTTCACTACACCTTGCATTCTTGGGAATTTGATATTTAGTGATGCGCTTTGTGATTCTGGTGCAAGCATTAATGTCATCTCTCTAGAGATGATGAAGAAGTTGGGTATTGGTTTGATGCAGGAGCACAACTTGTCTCACTCGTTTGGAGACGCCACTTCGAAGAGCCCAATGGGGCGATTGACTGATTTTATGCTTCTTGATAGAAACTGTAAGGTTCCAACTGATTTCACTGTAGTTGAGATGGCTAGAGGTGGTGCAGTTCCAATATTGTTAGGAAGACCATTCCTAAACACAGTTGGAGCTAGAATTGATTTCCCCAACAAGAAGGTTATGCTGGAGAATGTTGATAAAGAAGTCTCCTACCCGATTAGAGCTTTAACCGGTCACATATGTGGAATGATAAACATTTCTGCTGAGAAGGAAACCGTTTCTGAAGTTGGAGATTTAACTTCTACAAAGTTGGTAGGTTCTGAACTTGAGTATGAGTCAGATGAAGACTATAGTGTTCGTCGAGAGCTAGAAGAGGATTCAACTGAGCATGACGATACAAGTATCCTTGGTGTTACATCTGATAGTAACTCTAAGTTTGTTGTTCGAAACTTGTGTCTTAAAGTTTTTGCAGGAAAACTTGGACTTGATACTTCAAGACTGTATACAGTGAAGGAGATTCGACCTGATTGAACTGTAGTATTGCTAGATGCTACAGGAGTTGAATTTCATAGGAAGGGTGAGCAGCTTAGGAAGTTCATCATTGAGGAAGAAAAGACTAAGGGAGTGCACATTCCTCCCAAGAGTCAATCCGCCATCTAAGTGGCAACTGAGTCAAGCTAATGACTCTAACCAAGCGCTGAGTGGGAGGCACCCACTATTAAGTAGTTTAGTTTTTCACAGTTTTTGAGTTTTGGTTTTATTTTTCATTTTGTTTTGTTTTGTTTCATATGACAAGGCGAAATAGAGGTCCATGATTGATCGATCATGCTTTAGATCGATCGATCATCGTCGATTAGGAGATTGCACTCGAGTAGTTGATCGACCAGTATCCGTCTAATCGATTGATCAATGAGAAAAGAGTTTTGCGCGTTACCATTTGATCGACCTGAGATGGTCTGATCGATTGATCACGAGAGCCCAAGATTTGCGCTCGACCATTTGATTGAGCTGCATGGTCTTGATCAATTGATCAACGAGGAGAAGATATTTGCGCTCGACAATTTGATCGAGCTGTACGAGTTTGATCGATCGATTAAAAGCAGATAAGGAATCACGAGTACGATGATCGATCGATCAACAAGTCATGTAAGTGCTCTATAAATTCAGAACACGGGTTTTTCAGAATCATAACGGTTACTGTTCTTGAGCGATTTTTCTCTCAAAATCTTCAAACTTTCATAACTTCCTTGATTCTTAACCGTTTTCTTCGATTCAAAAGCCTAATCCACTCAGATTTCTCTCGTCTATCTAATTATTATACTATCTTCTTCGATTGGCAAAGGTATGGCATCTAATTTTGTGATTTACAGAACGAATTAGAAAATTTGGGGAAGTTTTGGATTTTGAATTTTTGATATTTTATGCCTTTGAATTCGTATGCTTTCACTTTTATAGAGAATTTCGAAGCCTATATGCCCTAGATTAGATTGTTTGTTGCGTAGAAATCGATTGTTAGGTTGAAGGAGAACTTTTAGAGATTTTTGGGAATTTAGGTTGAAATTGAGGTTTTGGAGAATCAATTGATGCATTGCTAGACGTTTACTTTGTTGATTATTGGGTTAAACAATTGATTTTACTATCTCCTCGCTGGGACTTCAAATTTCATGATTCAAAAATCTTGTGGAGAAACTAAAAACTCTGTTTTTCTCTTGTTGATTCGTGTTGTTTGCAGATGGTGAGAACTAATGAGACGAGGAAACCAATAAAAAAGGTTAGGCGATCGACCAATGTTGAGGCTGGGAAATCGTCTAGTGGAGCGGGTCATGGAGAGCTTCCACCATGGCTTAGACCGAATGGAGAACCGTTTGAGAAAAACCATGGAAATCGATCTAATCCGAAGTTGCTGAAGAATGATAGTGCCTATGAGAGACGCTCAATGAATGGAGGATGGCAGAGATTTCATGGTGTCTTTTACGATCAGCTCTTGAGGAACAATATGATGCCAACCAAGTTACTTTGTCCTAACACTTTGGACAAGTTGGGGATTTTCGATGACGTTGGTGGTATGTTATAGAGGATTGGTTTAGGTGGTTTTGGAACTACACCGTATCCACTTTACCCGGAGCCTATTCGTCAGTTGCAAGCCACCTGTGACATTCATTGGACTGCGGATCCTCATGCTCTAGTCTATGTTGCTTATTTCACATTCATGTTCAGAGGAGTTACGTACACATTGTCTGTCAGAGAAATCTGCAGGATCTATGGTTTTAGAGAGGATGTTGAGGGAAAGTTACCTCCTAGTTCTGGCCCACCTAATGATGCTTTGTGGGATATCTTAGCGGAAAGAGGATTTTAGGGTCGTGACTCGAAGCTCACACATATTAGGAACCATACGGTTCGAATTGTGGCTAAGCTTCTCGGTTCTACTATTTTTTGCAGGGAGATTAACCCAGCTATTGCGAAGTCCGAACTCGAGATTCTGCATCATGCTCTTATTTCAATAGTTCCTGATCTTTATGGTGATGCTCCTGCTCCTGAGTATGGACCTTGTGACATCAACTGGGGGTATGTTTTTGCAAGCTTGCTTCTGCAACGTCGCTTCAAAGGTGAGCCAGACCAACCACAGGTTGAGACCATTGGTAGTCTACTCACGTCTATGTCCCAGTACCTCAAGCTTGACCTAGCAACACGTAGAAGAGCTCCAGGATTTCCTACACTGACGATTCGGTTTTGACCCATTTCACCTACATCACCGAGAAGACTAAGTGGAGGTACTATTCTAGAGATTATAAGTCTTTTTGGTATAAGCTTCCAGCTCCTGCAGTCACATCCATCACTTCACGAGAGAACGTGATCTTTGAGCCTAACCTCACTCATCTGGATATTATTGAGGAAGACAAGGATCAGCCTCATGTTCAGCGTAGTGCTCCTTGGAGGCGTGCTCCTGCAGCTCCTGCACCTTCACAGCCAGTTCCTAACGTTGCTCAGACACTTGAGCATGTTATTCCTGAGTATAGCAAGGAGTTTGATGTTCCTCCCTTCTCAGATGATTTCACAGACAGAGAGTACAGTCATTGGCACTTTGAGAATGATAAGAGGAAGCATTCGATGAGGAAGCGTCTATGGGAGGCACTTAGGAAGATACTGGTTGGTTTCTGCTTGAGCACACCTTCTGCTGATCGTGGTGAGACTAGTACCAGAGCTGCTACAACGAGACCCGACGTTGCTGGATGTCACTCTGCTGATACATCTGAGGATGAGGAGCATCAACCACTTGATCGATCGATCACCTTCACAGATTCCTCTTTCACAATGTTTGTCTTTTATTATTTTTCATTTGTTTCTCTTACAAGTTGATCTTCCTTGTTCTTACTTATTTTTCACATCGGGATGGTGTGAAGTAAGTCTAGGGGAGAGCACTTACTATGACTAACAACTTTCTTTCTTTTGTTTTTCTTTTTGAGTTATTTTTCATTATTTTTGAGTTAGTTTGTGTCTAGATGAGCTTAAACCGTTTTCAGGAACCTTGATTTATGAGGAATTATCGCATTTTCAGGAACCTAAGTAACCATTGACTCAGATTTGACAGGAATTGATGACTATTGGAAATCCAAGAGACCTTGCAACTTCTCAATGTTACCCATATCATCTTTGGTATTCAAAGAATCTATGCTGATTTCACACCTAACCTGACTTAGTTTTTCTCGTCAAGGGAGTTAAGATACATCGGATCAGTTTCTTTTCTCAGTTCAATGACAGATATTTATTTGTAATTATGGTTTCCCCTCTCTACATCATTTTAAACATTTATGCTTAATTCTGAAGTAACTACAACAAAGCTGTGCATTGTGGTAAGCCAAGGGTAAAAGTTTTTCAATGACGCCGCTTATGCTTGAGTGATTTTGGAAAGCTGAGGATAACTCCAATGACGTTACCTTTCACTTGAGTATAACTGCTGACTGAGAAAGACTCCGATGAAGCTACCCTTGTTTACATCCTTTGAGTTACCTAAGAACTACCAATAATAGAAAAAAATGATACCCTTTGCAAGTAGGGAGAAATTGGTTAGATGAAATGAGAGGAATGGAACCACACTGAAAGTAGTCTTGAGAATTGAGAGAGAAGCCCTAATATCCTTTGATCAATATTCCCTTGGTGAGACCGCACTTAGATACTCTAGGAAGTCGGTATGGTGAATTTGGATTGCTTATTTGGATTGTGGAGTTTGTTTGGGTCAGTTGCAAATTATGGGGGAAGTACAAGGTGGTCTCGATACTGTCAGGTATATTTCTCATGTGGATTACTAAGGTAATTGCTCTTGTGGTAACCTTATGACGAATGAGTTCTTGCTATTTCAGTTCTCGTTTTCAGTCTTGGTTTTCTGTTTGCTTAAGGACAAGCAAAGACCTAAGTCTGGAGGAATTGATATACCTCGATTTTTACCGGTTTTGAGCTCATTTATTTGTTTGTTTCCAGAGTCTTTGTTTGCATTTTAGAGTCTTTTCATGTGGAAAATGAGAAGAATTAGGATTACACCCATGAAGTTCCGTTTGGAAGGATTTTCAGTAGAAGAATTGTGATCGATCGGTCAAAGCCTTGCTCGAGTGATCATTCTCTTCAGTAAAAGCTGCGCTCGACCTGGTGATCGACCTCACACCTCCATGATCGATCGATCACACCTACACCAGAAGCTGCGCTTTACCTCGTGATCGACCAAGCTATTTGGGAGATTGACCATTCACCAATGATCGATCGATCAACCCCTTGATCGATCGATCAATAAAGATACGAGTTGTAACCTAAATTTCCTGTTTTATAACTACATATAAATACTTTTCTTATTTTCGTTTTTGAGAGAGAGAGAGACTTTAGAGAGACCTTTTACAGCAGTTCTAGTTTTTGTAAGTAGAGAGAAAAATTCCTCCACACTTTTGCGAATATTTTTTGAACCCTTTTATTTTATTTCTATTGCAATTCCATGTTTTCTTCTATGATGTTTTCTGTTTCTATTTCTATTATGTCTGAGTAGGTCTCTTGTCAGGTTTAAGGATTCTAGGGATTTAAGAATCGATGATTGAAGAATAAATAGGATGATTGTTAGGGATTCTCCATCTAAACTTTTGCTTAATGCTTAGATTAGCTCAATCAACTAGTTTATGAATCTAGGTTGTTAGTTTTCCAAAAGTCTGTTAAGAACCAGAAGTAGTTTAGATGAGCAATTGATTCTAGCCAATGACAGTTGATAGTTAGGATGAATTGTGGATATTTTACCCATTTCAATAATGCCAATTTGCTTAGCTAGGACCAACGAAAGTTATGATTTTCTAGGCTGCTTGATTGAGTGATAAGTGTCACGATAGTGGGCTTATCAAACCTTTATGTTCAGGTCGAGAATATAGATGTATTTCCCTGAATAATTTCCCTGATTAGATTCCTGTTTCCTGATGAATACCCGACGCCTGATGTTTTTATTATTGATTGCAAACTGTTTAAGTTGTTAGATTTTCATTATTGATATTGATTTGGTATAGCTTGAGATATGATTGAATATTGAAAGGGCAAACTTGGTTCTTCGTGGATATGATCCTTAAGTACTGCTACTTCTTTGTTGTTCAGTTGCAGTAGTTTATTTAGGGTAAAACCTGACCCACATTGCTCTCCTATTTTGTTGTGGAGTATCAATACAAGATGTTTGATGTAGTATACCTTGCTCTTGTAGAAATTTCGTGAGCACCATGAACTCAGTGCCATTGTCAGAACGAATTGCCTTAACCGATTTTCCAAATTGGCGAGCAGCCATAGAACAGAAATTCTGAATTAATCGAGCAACCTCCGATTTTTCCATCATCAAAAATACCCAAACAGCTCTTGAATAATTGTCTACTATTGTCAAAAAATATGCTGCACCACACGATGACAAAGTTCTATAGGGACCTCAGACATCACAATGTATAAGATCAAAAGGTGCGGAAGCTTTATTAGAACTTTCAAAGAAAACATTTCGAGTTTGTTTTGCTCGATAACAAACATCACATGATCCTGATTCATATGCTCAATCAGATTTATTAACGAAACTTAAAGAATTTAACGCTTTAGTAGAACGATGACCAAGTCTTCTATACCATAGAAAATACGTAGAAACCTTTATAGCATCTGAACGAGGTGTTGCAATTTTCAGTCCTGTGAAGTAGTAAACCCCCTCTCTCACTTTACCGGCTCCAACCAGGGTCCTCATAAAACGGTCCTGTAATAGACATATTGTATCAGTAAAAATAGCAATTCCACCAGTTTGCTTTAGTAGTTTGGAAACTGATATCAAAGTGCAATTAAAATCCGGCACATATAACTTATTGTCAAGAGAATAATCATCACGCAAAAGAAATTTGCCAACGTGGGTTGCTCGAGAGTGTTTTCTATTCGGAAAAGTGACAAGAGAAGAAGCAATAGAATTAATATCACCAAGAAGTGACTTGTTGGTTGTCATGTGGTGTGATGCACCAGTATAAAGTATAGCATCAATAAGCATTGTTTTACGAGACATTTTTTCTGTTGTGGGATTAGACTGTTGGCTTTGAAGAAGAGTGATCAATTGAGCAACTTGATCGGATGTAGGCATGACAGTGGCAGAGGGAAAAGGAGTATAAGCAACACGAGTAGCATTCGCACGTCCACCATGTCCACGACTCGTATTCGAAAGACCTCCTCTGCCACGTGATGAAGTCGAACCTCAATGTTGTTGTTCCAAATACCAGTCAAGAAACCCGTGTAAGAGGAAGCATTCATAGACGTCATGCCCTTTACGGTTGCAGTGATTGCAAAATCGATTGAGATCTCGTGATCAAGAATTAACGGCGGCAGCAGAAATAGATGTATCGGTGGTCACAGAGAAACCAACAGCTTCAGTAATCGTTTCCTTGCCACGTACAGTAGATTGTTGTTGTTCATCTCGAATAACCCTTGCATAGACAAAATTCAAGTCAGGTAGAGGATCTTCATTAATTATTTGTGAGCGAATTGCTCCAAATCGAGAATCATCTAAACCAAATAAAAACTTGTGAACCTTTGCATTCTCTCGTTCTTTCTCAATATTGGTAGCGGCTTCACAAGTACATAAACGATCGATTTTTAGGTCTTGTAGTTCCTCCCAAAGTTTAGACGAGCGACCAGAATATTCAATCACAGATTGACCTCCTTGTGTACACTTGGTGATGTTGTCTTCAAGATGATGACGACGAACTCCACTATTAACAGCAAAACGTCGTTTAATAGATTCCCAAAGTTTGTATGCATTGGGAACATGAGTAACAGTAGAACGAATAGTAGGATCAATGGAGGTACGTATCCAACCCACAATCATAGAATTGACAGTAGTCCACAGAGAAAGGTTAGGCTCATCCGTAGGTTTGGTAATAGAGCCATCAATGAATCCTTTCTTTTGTTTAGCCTAGAGAGAGTTTGACAACTTAGTAGCTCACTCACTGTAGTTGTCACCACGAAGAATTATCGGAGTAATAAGAGTCCAGGATTGTCAGAAGGATAAAAAACATACGGAGAAGGAGTAGTAGAAGTAGAATCAGGAGCCTTTGTAGATGGATCAGCCATGGCGTAGAAGAGAAGTAAGAAGAAAACTTAGGGTTTTAAAAAAAAAATAAGAAAAGGACAATGGAGATTAGAAAAATTAGGTCAGAATTTCCCTTGCTCTGATACCATAAAGGGATTTGTGAAAATGTGTGTTTATTGATATCCAATGTTACATATATATAGTAGAAATAAGAATAATCTAAAACCCAAAGAGATAAGGAATAAGGTAATTTACATATCTCTATATATAATAAAAGCATAGCATTAACTTAAATATTGTGTTATATTGTCCGTTTTGGACTATGTCATATTGTTACTAGGAAATATTGTCACATGATATTTGTCACACAATTATCTCCTGATAAGATTTTATAACTGAATAACTATTATTATCTAGATAATTGTATTAATTTTTTTAATCTAAATAACTAATATTTTAACTTAAACATTATAATTTGTAATCTAACTAACTAAAACTCTCGCCAATTAACTACTACTAATGATATGACTTCTCTGAGATTATATTTTAGTGAAATCATTAATCTATTATAATTATAATCTTTTGAATATAATATTAAATTAATATAACTAGCTTTCTAAATAAGTCTAACAAACTTCATATAATCTCGTTATATAATAAAATTATAGAGTTAACTTAAAAACCGTGTTATATTGGTCTATTTTGGACTAGGTAGTATATTTAATTATTAGAAACTAATTGTCATGTAATATTTGACAATTATTATCTCTTATAATAATAATAATAATAATAATAAAATAATTATTATCTCTTGATAAGCTAAATAATATCATTATTTTGTTTTTTTCTTATATGTATTTAACTTAAATATTATTTGTTTTTTTTCTTATCAGAACTAAACTAACAACTAACATTACAAACAGACTTAACTATGACCAGAAAATAAAAACAAACGAACTTAAATATTATTAACTTTAACTAAGATTACAAATAAATAATGTTTCAGTGAATGTAACTTTAAAATCAAGATCTATTTAAATATTCCTAATAATATCTAATTTAAAAATATTTTCCTAATCCTAATCAAAAAAATATCAACGACTTTTATCTAAGACTCTCATGACAAAATTCATAACACCAACGTTTATAACACATGATATCGCCGTTTATAAGTCTTTTTTTCTAAACAGTTCTAATTCTCTGTTTTTCTCAATTTTTTATTTCCCTAATCATGTCTTTCTCAAAAATATTTTGTTGAAATCTTGCAAAAAATAAACTGGAGAGTTAAAGTTAAGATTCAAAAGTTTTGAAAGGTATACACTAAAAAATTTGGTCAAATCATTGATATGATTCTAAGGTACATTATTAATAATTTATTTATTTGCATATTTGTTACTAATTATGAATATATTTAAATCTTTATATATAATAAAAGTGTATCATTAATTTAAACACCATGTTATATTGGTTTATTTTGAACTATATCATATTATTATTAGGAAATAATAGTCGGATAATATTATCTCTTACAATAAATAAAAAAAATAATCTCTAACTTTAAATTTGTTAGATTGACATGATTATTGTTATTAATCTACAAACTTAGGCCACGATTGGTAAATCATAGAGTTATAGCATGAAGGAGCATAAACATTGAAGAGACTTGAAGAGGCCATATGTTTATAATATTAGGTTTATGATATGTGATTGACATAGAGGTGAGTAATTAGATTTAAAATTACAAAATTAGACATCATAAATTATATTTAGTATTATCTGCAGAATATTAATCAAGGGTAAAATTTTATTTTAATTATGTTTAATACTTTATACTCGGGAAAAGTTCCTTTTAGGAGTATTGAGCTATTGAGCATTATGAAGCCTTCTATACTCCCTTTTATGCTTAGGTAAAATAAAGTTGATTGGCTTTCATTAAGCCCTTTAAAAAAATTTATATATGAAAAATTGTAATGCATCAAAACTGGAATCAATAGAAATCGAAATTTACCTATATATTATTTTTAGTACTGATACCAAATATATATATAATTAATAAATTTAGATATATAAATCTGACTATGAAATAAAAAAATCAAATACTACATATAAATATTGTAAATAAATAAATAAAACCATAAATACATATTAATTTTTCACAAAAATATATCCCATACATAGCATGGCCATCATCTAGTTTATCCTAATAAATCACTTTGCTTATGGAGAGATACTCTGATATCTGATTTACAACGATTAGGCGAAATTTTCTGTGCCTTTTCCATCCATCTGTCAAAACTAGAGATCAAAGAGCGATCTTAGAGAGAGAGATATGTGATTGATTTTGTCAAAAACAAGCTGTGTTCTACAATGTTCCGTTAGAGGCAATATACAAGCATCGGTTTCAGTTGGTTAACCGAAAACCCAATGTGAAAACCAGCAATTCCGGTTTACTAAAAACATACCGAAATTGCATACCAAACCAGACTGGATCCTGTTCTCTCTGTGCCAATACGCCCCCTCACGTTGGAGTGTGGAACGCGTGAACACCCAACTTGGCTAAGAGAGACTGGAACTGATCACGACCCAAGGCTTTAGTCAATATGTCGGCTAACTGTTCCTTTGTGCCAACGTGATGCAGAGTGACAAGGTCGTCGCGTACTGCATCCCTAACTGCATGACAATCCGATTCTATGTGTTTGGTGCGTTCGTGAAAGACTGGATTTGAGGCAATGTGTATAGCTGCCTTACTATCACAGAAAAGACGAACTGGGGCAGAATGAGAAACTCCAAGCTCCTGCAACAAACGACGAAACCACTTGATCTCTTTCAAAGCAGCAGCCATTGATCTGTATTCTGCTTCAGCTGAAGAATGAGATACTGTGTCTTGCTTTTTCGTCTTCCATGACTGGAGAGCCGCCCAACATTACAACATAAGCAGTCAAAGATCGGCGGGTAACAGGACATGAAGCCCAGTCTGCATCACACCACACCGTAAAAGACATGTCAGTATCAGATTTCAACAAAATACCTAAACATGGTGAGCCCTTTAGGTAACGAACCAATCGAAGAGCTGCAGTCCAATGTGCTTCTCGTGGATTCTGCATAAACTGAGACAACACATGAACAGAATAATTGCAATCAGGCCTTGTGTTAGTCAAGTATATCAAACGTCCAATCAATCTGCGATATTTAGTCGGATCCGATAGGAAAGGACCATCATCCTCTGCAAGTTTCTGATTCTGCTCCAATGGCGTAGCTGCTGGTCTGGAACCTAAATGACCACTGTCTGTAATTATATCAAGGCAGTATTTCCGCTGAGAAAGAAAAATACCTTCCTTTCCTCTGCTCACTTCTAGACCGAGAAAATATTTGAGCTTCCCTAAGTCTTTCATGGAGAAGCACTTGCAAAGATAGGCTTTGAACTTGTGAACGAAGTGATTGTCATTACCACATATGACCAGATCATCCACATAAACGAGAAGTCGAATTGTCTTGTCATTCTTTGTGTAGGAAAAGAATGAGTAATCATCGTAGGACTGTGTAAATCCGAAACGAAGCAAGGCATCAGAGAGTTTCTTGAACCAGCAACGAGGAGCCTGCTTCAGGCCATACAAAGACTTTCGCAGTCTACAAACTTTATCAGGATGGGAATGACGAAATCCTGGTGGCAGCTTCATGTAGACCTCTTCCTCTAAGTTACCATGAAGAAAAGCGTTGTTAACATCCATCTGATAGACGTCCCATCCACGAGCAGCAACAAGACGAAGCAAGGAACGAACAGTTGTCATTTTCACAACTGGAGCAAATGTTTTGAAGTAATCTTCACCTTCAATTTGCTTGTTACCAAGCACCACAAGCCTTGCTTTGTATCTTTCAACAGTCCCATCTGAGTTGTATTTAGTTTTGTAAACCCATTGAGAACCCAAAGCAGTTCTATCAGCAGGTAAATCCACTAGTTCCCAAGTTTTCTGCGACTCAAGTGCTCCAATCTCTTTAGCCATCGCATCGTTCCAAACTTGGAGTCGTGCGGCTTCGCCAAAGTGCCTCGGCTCGTGGTCTTCGAGAAGTTTG
>OVAX01002169.1:0-32999 GCA_900406405.1 Lepidium africanum | reverse complement strand
ATATATATGTATGTATATATATATATATATATGGACCCAACATCTTCAAATCTTTATGTGTAGAGCTCATAAAGATGCAAGAACCATATATTATCTAAGAAAAGAAGAAAATAATCAGGTGAAAGATAGTAATTGGAAATTCAATCTTCCTCTGTTTTTAACCATGGATATGCTCTGTTTTTGTTCGTTATTACACTATATTGTATATAAACAGTTCAATATAGCTTTACAAGAAGTACCAACACTAAAGCATCATCAAAGTACAGAAATAACGACTACACATGAGTGTATAATTGTTTGAATATTCTATAAATCTTAAATATTTGTTGAGCAACGAGTCCCTTGTAATGAAGCTAATGGAGGAGTAGTCATGTTGAATCCAAAAGCAACAATTGCAATACAATTCACATTAAACCGGTATGCACCAGAAACCCATGTACCAATCTTCCAACGTAGCTTCCCATCCATCTTCAAACCGATGATTACTTTACCAACTGACCGATCACGACTAATTTGATAACCAAAGGACTGAGCAACAGGCAGCTCAGTCCCTTGAAGAAAAGCTGTCAAAAGATTGATTTCTTCGTGGGATTGATAAAAAGGCGGTAAAGAAGCTTCTGATGTGATTTGTTGTCCCCTATAAGCTGCATATACGAGTAGCTTGTCGTAGTAGATTCCTACTTTTTTGTTAGGATTTTTGGAGAAGAGAGTGAGTTGGATTGAGGAGTTGAGGAGATGAGTGGATGAGGAAGAGAGATTGAGGCTGTAAATATCGGTTTCGGTGAGGGAGAACTCGGGTTTCTCAGGGTGGAGGATGAGCCAAATGAGGAAGATGATAAGGAGGAGGCCACTGAAGAAAGTTGAGAATGTGAAAAAGAGTTTCTTGTGGCGATTTTTGATGTTAATACCTCCTTTTTTGGCACAATGTTTTGGAGAGATTTCAGAGATCTGAGACATCACAACACAGAGGGAGACAAGAGAAGATAGATGAAGAATTGGAAGATGTATAGAGAAGATCAGGAGAGAAGGTGAATGGGTTTAAAAAGAGAGGAAGAAGAAGAAAGCAATAAGCACTTAACCGGCAATTATCTTTGTGTCTTTAGTAATGCTTTATTGACTTAGTTGTTGCTTCTGAACATGTGAATATCTTGACCATTGGATTAACTGATCTATGGACTTTTGTTTTCTTTCTGTATTTTGTTCTTTCTATATATATTTATTTGCGTGAACGTTTTACTTACTTATATTATTTACACGACGGATTAGTTAAAGAAAAGAGGATATCAAATTATCAACAAAGTTAACTAATCATGAGACTTTTGAAAGGAAAGCTTTTCTTTCTTTCTCGCACACTTTGCATGGTAAATTGTGAGAACAAGCAAAGTCATAAGACAAATTTCATGAGAAGAAACCAAGAGTTGTAACTAAATCGATCATTTTTTAAGGTAAATCAAACGTAGAAACGGGAATCGGATTCTGTAGAGGTCCAAAACAAAACCGGAAACTTGATATTATTGTCTTTTTAATGAATAATTCAATATTTTCTAATTAACTTATCATGTGATAAGTTTTAGTAAATAACGGAGATATATGATAATATGAGGATTTATTGTTGTTGGAGCCTCGGCCGTTAGCTAATCCACAATGACAGGCCCAAAACAATCCAGATGGGTCTTTCGCCAAGCCCAGAAGATAAAGCACCGACCTAGAGGATAACACGCGCTCGGTGCATGGTGACAATGTTCTAGTACGACATTCTCCTATAAAAAGGGAGGGGAATCGTCAGCAAAGGACATGATACATGAACAGTACCACCTGAATTATTCTATGACTTAGAAATTGTATTAGTACCGCACCCAATTTGTATTTTCTCCTCGTTACTTTCTCCAAGCATAGAATTTTCCCTCGTTATTTTCTCTAAGTATTGGAAACTATCCCTCGTTACTTTGTATAAGATCAATTAATCACCAAGTTAAATCTCAACTCTAATCTAAAAGACTGAGCCGAGGCTGGTACCAACAATTTGGCGCTAGAAAGAGGGGGGATTAAAAGATTTCTAGATGATTAAATGACCGACGAGAACCCAGTGACATGGGTCAAGAAGATCCCTCCTGGACAGAAAATGGGACCACCGACCCCAAAGGTGTCACCGTCGACACCGAAGACTAATCAACAAACTGAGGCTCTGCTTGGAACTGAGCAGGACGCGCTTGGCACAGCAGTTAACAGACCTGCCCAGATTGACCACGACAGGATGTTAAGTACCGAAAAGGTCCAGTGGGTGGCAGACTCACTCTTCGCTATGATAGAACGGATGGAAAAGGCAATTGATAGGTTCGAGCAAAACTCCGAGATACTGGCCCAGCTACGAGCCGAACTCAGTGGAGACTTCACCAGCGACAGATGTCCTCAAGCTTACACAACAAACCTGTCACTACCTCATTTATAAACATAAATGTTCGACAGTCCCTCCGAGCCTCGTCAAAATAGAAGTCAGATGGGCGCGTCTGCATCACCCACGCTGCCGACGACCGAGCCCAATGATCTGAGGGACGTCGAAATACGGGTGTTAAGAACCAAGGTGGGCTACATGATGGCCCAAATGCGTCGATCCCAAAGCTCAGCGCCGAAAATAGCGCGCATACTTTGTGAAACACAGAATACACCTTTCACTAAGCATCTCTGCAGCACCCTATTTCGCCCCGACGTGAAGGTTAAATGTCTGACCTTTGATGGAAAATCCGACCCTAGAAAGTTTCTTAAAGCATTTAACCTCGCCATGGGGAGGACGAGGTTCTCTCTAGAAGACAAAGACACAGACTATTATCAACTGTTTGTTGAAAATTTAACTAACGACGCTATGGAATGGTTTTACAAGCTCGATCTCCATTGGCAGTTTTCAACAACTCGCTGAGGCTTTCCTCAGGCACTACTCGGTATTCATGCAGATGAATGCCTTAGCAGCAAATCTCCAAGCCATAGTACATAGTCCAAAGGAATCCCTCCCCTTCTTCCTCAGACGATTTCGAGAGGTAGTATCACGACTTACAATAGCCGACGACACCAACATTGATATGTTGCGAGAGGCCTTATACTATGATTCAGAACTCATAACAGACCTTAGGCTGTGCCGTTCCCTTTCTCTAGAAGACGCCCTTCACCGTAGAGCTGTATTCGCCGAGATAGAAGAAGACAGGGAGGCAAAATTAAAAAGATACAAGAATCAAACTCCTGCCGCGAGAGACACACCCAAAGAATCGACGCATGAAGAGTACCACGAACCGCGCCAGCACTATGACCGAGAGCAGAAAAGTAACAAAGGCAAAAAAGCTTCTATGTACGCAGTCGGCCCCACCGACGATAAATCCCGACGTCCTTGGATCCCAGCTAACAATTGGTACAGAGACGCGTCACGAGACAAACAATCCTATAGCGACTACCACAAACGCACTGGACAAGCAACATCCCAGTGTTTTTGTCTGAAAGAACTACTATTAGCAAAATTCGAGAAAGGCGAGGTCAAATTAGCCAAGCCCGAGCGTCTGCACTGAGACCACGGCACAGCGGGAAGCCAGAAATAGCAAAATCGCGAAGTTATAGCAGATGATAAGAAGCCACCGAGCAAGCATACAAACCATGAAGGATTTCCCGTACCTCCGCCTCCTCGACAAACGGTCATGATTATGGGAAGTATAAGGGAAGGAAACGACTTCGTACAGTCAATCAAAAGTTACGAGCGCGCAGCCGTATCAACCCGGACAAAATCAGAAGAGAAACGCGGTGCTTCTATTGTAGCCCTTGTACAAAGCGTCCTATATGCTGAAGTTATAAGTTTCACCGACGCCAACGCCAACACCGAAGGCGTGCAGCATCCTCATGACGACCCCGTCGTTGTCAAACTCCACATCGCAGACTGCGACGTCACACGTGTCCTCGTCGATACGGGAAACACAGTGAACTTGATCTTCTAGGAAGCATTGAACAAACTCGCAATGCCCAACAAAGAGATGCAATTCGTAGCTTCGGCTCGACCGTTAACTGGGTTCGACGGAAATTCAATGTTAACCTATGGAACGGTAAAACTACCAATCCTCCTGGCCGACATGACAAGATGGGCCAAGCTCCTCATCGTGGACAGGCCGACCATTTCCAACATCATCCTAGGAACGCCCTGGATACATGCAATGAAGGCTGTCGTCTCCACCTACCACCAGTGCATGAAATTCCCGACTGATAGAGGAATCTTTACTCTCCGCAGAAGCCAAAGGATGGCCAAGACATGTTTCATTACATAGCACAAACTCCAAAAATCAGCCAAGCGGTCTTGCAAGATAGCCAGTGAAGCATCGACGGGCACTCTTCCACGAAACATTGTACAAGAAAGCCCAAAAAAGAACTAGAACGCTGCGTCAAAATTGGCCAGGAACTAACCACTGCCTTGCGCGAAGAGCTCATTCTTTTCCTCAAAAAGAATCTATCAACATTTGCTTGGAGTACAAAAGATATGCCAGGATTAGACCCGAAAATAATCAGCCACAAGCTCAACGTCGACCCAACTTATAAACTAGTCAAGCAGAAGTGAAGGAAGCCGGACCCGAGCGCTTTCAAGCACTAAACGAGGAGGTTGATCACCTGACCAAGGCCAGTTTCATCACCGAAGTTAAGTACGCAGAGTGGTTGGCCAACCCAGTCGTCGTCAAGAAAAAGAATGGTAGTTGGCGCGTCTGTGTAGACTTCACCGACCTCAATAAAGCTTGCCCAAAAGGACAGTTTCCTACTCCTGCATATTAACCGGCTCGTCGAGTCAACCGCAGGAAATGAACTCATGTCATTCATGGATGCCTTCTCAAGATACAATCAAATAAAAAAGAACACGGCCGACTAAAAAAAACTGCTTTCATCACTGACCGCGGTACTTACTGCTACAAATTCATGCCGGTCGGAATAAAAAACGCAGGGGCCACTTATCAAAGGCTCGTCAACATAATGTTTGTGGGGCAACTTGGACAAATGATCGAAGTATATATCGATGACATGATCGTCAAGTCCTTGAAGGCGGAATCCCATGTCACCGACATCAACAAATGTTTTGACGTGCTCAACACCTATCAGATGAAACTCAACCCATCCAAGTGCACTTTCGGCATAACCTCCAAAGAGTTCCTTAGTTATATCATAACTCAAAGAGGAATCGAGGCCAACCCAAAGAAAATCACCGCAGTGCTTGACATGCCATCACCAAAAAATACTCGAGAAATCCAAAGGCTATCATGACGAATCGCCGCCCTCAATCGCTTCATTTCACGATCGACCGATAGGTGCCTGCCATTCTTCTAGTTACTCCAAGGAAACAAACACTTTATTTGGGGCGAAGCATGCGAAGAAGCCTTCAAGCAACTCAAAATGTACTTGGCCACAACTCCAATTCTATCCAAGCCAGAAGCCAGGGAGACCCTTTACCTGTACGTCACGGTCACTATCGCTACGGTTAGCGGGGTTCTTGTCAAAGAAGACAGCGTCGAGCATAAACCTATATTCTATGTCAATAAGGCTCTGGACGACGCGGAGACACGATACTCAGCGATAGAAAAGTTAGCATTAGTAGTAGTGACCGTGGCACAGAAGCTATGTCTATACATTCAATCCCACACCGTCGTCGTCTTGATAAATCATCCGCTACGAACAATCCTTCACAGCCCAAGTCATTCAGGACGGCTAACCAAGTGGGTTATTGAGCTGAGTTAGTACGATATTGAATACAAAGGACGAACCAGCGCCAAATCTCAAGTCTTAGCTGATTTTATCATTGAGCTGACCCCGGTACCTCAAAATAATCTTCCACCCATACGAGCAAACAAATGGACTTTGCACGCCGACGGCTCGGCATCTCGCCACAGCTTAGAAGTCGGAATTCGTCTCGAGTTCTTAATAGGGGAGATACCGGAACACTCTTTTCGCCTAGCCTTCCCGGCATTTAACAACAAAGCTGAGTATGAGGCTCTCGCCAGCCTCCGGCATATTTTTACCTTAGTGGACTCATAGCTCGTCGTCAGCCACCACAACGGAGAATACACAGCCAAGTGCGAAAAGATGGCCGCGTACTAAAAAGTAACCCAGGAGCTTGCCAAGGAATTCTCCACATTTGAGCTTGTCAAAATTCCCCACGGCGATAACATCTCGGCGGACGCCGTGGCAGCCTTGGCCTCCACCTCGGATCCAACACAGCACCAAGTCATCCTTGTAGAGTGTATTCAATGCCCGAGCATTGAGTTGACAAAGGCCCAATGTCTCACCATAAGCAAAAAGCGGGCGACGAGGACTGGAGAGCAGAAATCAATGCCTATATCATCGACGGCAAAGTACCCACAGAAAAGTGGGAGGCGCGAAGACTCAAAGGCAAAAGTGCCTCGTACGTTGAAATAGACGGTAAATACAAACGAGCACCAAACAGAGTTTTACTCAACTGCATCCACGGTGAAGAAACCCTATGCATAATGGCCGAGGTCCATGAGGGTGCCTGCGGAAATTATTCTGGGAGAAGAACACTTGTCCATAAATTACGAAGCTTGGGATACTATTGCCCAACTATGATGGCAGATTGCGAAAAATATGCTAAGTTATGTAAAAAGTGCCAGAGGCATGCACCGCTCATACACGCGCCAGCCGAAGAACTCACCTCGTCCGCGATGTCCTACTCATCTATACGTTGCGCCATGGACATAGTCGGCCCTCTCCCTGCGTCAAAACAAAAACGTTTCCTCCTTGTCATGACAGATTATTTCACCAAGTGGGTAGAGGCAGATTCCTTTGCCAAAATTCAAGATACCAAAGTCCAAAAGTTTGTATGGAAAAACATTATCTGTCACCATGGGTTGCCCTAGGAGATTATCAACGACAACGGTTCGCAATTCACCTCGTCCAAATTCGAAGGATTTTGTGCGCATTGGAAAATCTGTCTCAGCAAGAGCACGCAGCGAAATCCGAAAGGAAACAGACAAACCAAAGCCATAAACAAGATAATAATCGTAAGCATCAAAAAATGCCTCGATGAAAAGAAAGAGAGATGGTTCGATGAACTTGACGGCGTCTTATGGTCACATCGCACAACATCGCCACGGTCAACCGGATAAACACCGTTCTCGCTATCACACGGTATAGAAGCAATAGTACCAGCATTGGTAAACTTAGAAAGTATCCGTCAGCAGGTATTTACATTTAACAGAAAACTCAACAACGGAAAGATATACGACAATCTCGACGACCTTGAAGAAATTCGCGACGCATCATGATTAAAAGTTCAACGGCATCAACAGCAACTGTCCAAGTATTAAAACAGGAAGGTCAAACAATGAAGGTTTGTAGAAGACGACCTCGTCATGCGTCAAGTGTTCGAAAATACGGGTGAACTCAATGCACAAAAGCTCGATGTAAACTAGGAAGGCCCGTTTAGTGTTTCCAAGGTTGTGAAGCCCGGAGTGTACAAACTTATGTCAATGGCTGGGGACATGATACCCAAAAGCTGGAACGCGAACAACCTCAAACGTTTTTACTATTGAAGATCAGCGACGCCGACGGGTAACTCCACAAAAACTCGACTCCTCTCGCACCACCTTATTACGCCTTTTAATAATCACCGACGACGATGCCACTTCGAAGCACTCCTGGATTGAATATCCTACTTTATTAACATTGTAAGTTTGTAATCAGAACTACGTTTGGCTTGATCCCTTTATAGGGTACGTAGGGCGCCTTCCGGTGCGGCTATAATAAAAAAAAATATTTTTCTCCAAAAATGTTTCCCCTCGGCTATTTACACTCCATTTACCAAAGGACAGGCTGAGCGCCTTTGCCGACTATACAGGGTAAACCGGACAATAATTCCGTTCCTAAAAATCCTAAGTTAAAACCAAGCACACCACTCGCAACATGCACCACAAGGTAAGCCGAACCATAACTTCGCACCTAAAAAATCTAAAGCCAAGCATGGTACTCGCCTCAACGCCTAGGATAAGCCGGGCACCGAGCCCGCCTAGATAAAAGTACCCAAGTAACGCAACAATCAACAATGATTGTTCATTAAAAATGCCCGAATTTTTACAAGTTCAAAAAATCACCGTGTTTGGCCTTTACACCAAAATATAAGCAACAACCGGAAGTTAGACAAAAAAAAAAAGGGAAAAGAGCCGAGCTGCAAAAACAACAAAATATATTAAAAAAAAATATTCGCCTACGATCCTCTCCTCCTCCGCTTCGGAACCAAGCAACACTTCTTCATCATGCCGAGCTTCTCCAATCCAAAGACGCTTCGCACAACTCATCCAGACCAACGAGTACACCATCATTGTAAGTCGAAGACAAAGGCTTAAGGTCCTCCTCGTCAAGTTCTGGGACTTTAATAGCCGATGCCTGGGCCCCGTAATCTGCAACATCCTTGTTTAATTTCTCAAAAATTTCCCACGGCACGTCGACGCTTAGCTTCTCCTTCATATACCTGATACAGTCAAGAGTCCTCGAGGCCTGACAATGCAGAATGCGCGGAACGTCTTCTCCTCCGTGGGACGGATGAATTCCCTGACGCGCTGAAGCTTGGCATTGGAGAGTTCTCACTCCTCCGCATGACGAGCACGCTTAGCAACAACCTTCTCACGAGCTTGTTGAATGGCCTCGTCGAATTGATCGAATGTGGACTCGAACGTATAGCAGCTCACCTCGACGTCATCCTCCAGTTGGCACACTTGAGCTCGCAACTTCTCTGCTTCCTCGGCAAGGGAAAGTTTTTCTTGCCTCATTCCACCCAACTCCCAAAAACCATCAATCACTATGTCCACGGCGGTCTTGAATAATTTCTTATACGCGTTCAATTCGCGCACCAGATCATCCTTATCATGAGCCACAGCGTGGTCCTCGTACCTTTCGCCAGGAAGATTGAGGTAGCAAAAAACCTGCAAAACACAACTGTTAGAAGCTGACGAGCTCAACATTAACGACCAGCGACGTAAAATTAACCTAACTTCACTAGGAGCGTAGCAGTGTCGATGACAAGTTCACCCTCCAGCATGGTCTCCGGCTTCGGCATTCCGTGCAGTGAGCCTTTTGTCCTGAAGAGCAAGTCCCTCCACATGTCGCGGCTAGTTCCAAGAGGCTTCGTCCCATGGTACTTGAACGAGATATCATAATTAGGTGCGCCCTTTGCCGCGGTCTCCTCGATGCGGACTGTCTTCTTAACCCGAGTGCCAGAACTGCTCCCCTCAAGCGGACGCTTCAAGTTCTTCTGGCGCAGATAAACATCCACGGTATGTACCGGGATCATCGTCAAATTACGCAGAGTAGACATGGCCAATGGCCTCGGTGAAGGGACAACCAGGGCGTTATCTGAATTGACGAAGGCCGGCTCAGTCCCTTGTTCGGCCTCGTCATTATTCACCCCTTCGGCCAAGTTTCCCCCAACAACCATAGTCGGGCTTGGCTCTGGCTCATCAGGGCCAAGCACAGTCATGACTGAGGTAAAAATCTCCCCGTAGTTTGGCAATGGACAACACCTTTCCATTCTCACTCTTGATGCTCCAAAAAGCCGAGGTCAAAAAAATAGTAATAAAAGAATTAATAAATAAAAAAACTGAAGGCGACTTCAGTAAGTACCTTCTCAAACACTCTTTAAGTATCATCGAACTCTCAGACTATGAACGTCTGGCCACCGAGCCACTGCGTGCTGCTTGATCTTTCGCACATCGTCAAAGAAGTTATCTGGAAAAGCTCTAAAACCAGGAGGATGTGGTGCTGCAAAACGAAAAACAATTAGTAAGGCATAAAAAATAAAGAGGCAAAATAACCGAGGCGTTGCCCTACCAGGGTTAATGACCGAGGCGTTGTCTATCCGGATAAAGAAGTAACGATCCTTCTAGCCATTTATCTTACAGGGAAAGCAGTTCGCAACCCCGAAGTCGTTTTTGGCCGAGACATAAAAGGTGCCGTCCTTCTTCGGACTGACGGATATCCTCGTCACCTCCTCAAAAAAGTAAGTCATCACATTCACCCCGCACTCAGCTCTAATAATCAGATAGGCCATCATATTCTTCAGAGCTGCTAGGGCCAACTGTGTAAAGGCCATATGCCAACGCGCGCAGTAGTTGACGAGGAGCTGCAGCAACAAAAATTGCAGCCCACAATCCTGAAAGAAATATTCGTGGAGGCACATATAACCCTCCGGAGGATCCAATGGCTATTCTGAGGGACTAGGGATCCAAAATCGGATCGGTAGCGTTATGCGGCACTTGTTGATGATGCGCCGAAGTGACTGCTTGGTGGTCTTCGTCGAGGGCCATTTAAGTGACCTTAGCTAAGACCAAACCCACCGACAAAGTTTAACCATCGCGGGATTATTCTCTTCCGGGGTCATTGATTCGACGTCCGAAGGATCATCTGTAATTTCCACAATTTCGGGTCCCAAATCCCTTAAGGGTTCGTAGTTGTCACCAAGCGAGGAGTCCTCCTCGTCATCCCCCTCCTCGGCCTCGTCTTCGGCTTGACCTAAAATTCCCGTTTTGTCATTAGCTCGACCTGAAGTCCCCGCTTTGTTAGTATCGTCTTCGTCGTCTTGCTTGAGAAGCGCCTCGTCATCTTGAAGAGAAACACCCACCTTGACATCAATTCAAGTCACACCGACCTCGTCATTATTCTGGGTTACAACGATCTCGTCGTCAACCCGAATCACATCCACCTCAGCATAGCATGACAGACCCTCGGTGGCAACATCCACTACAACCTCATCAACAATGGGAACGTTACCCAGACCTTCGATGGCCACTTCGTCCTCTTCAACCAACAAGGTGGCCTCATCATCCCTCGCCGACATTTTGGCCTCGACATTCTAAGCCTGAGCATTGGCCTCGTCACCCCTAGCCAAGTCAACCGCGGCATCAGCGCTCGTTTGTAACCGACCCGAGTTGGAACTCGACGCACCGAATCTTGAGTCGGTCCTCGTCGCCTCATCACTACAAGTTTCGGACATGGCCGGAATAGACAACACCTCGGCAATTATTTAAGAAAATTGAAAGAGAAGAGAAGAGAGATGCGTACCTGGTAGAGGCGAGGATGAAAATGAAGAAATGAGCTAAGAGTTTACCTATATACTGAAGAAGGCGCGGATATCCAAGTGTCACCATTTTTGTACCTATGCAAACCCTACGTGCAGCGCTGTTGTCACATCTTGTCACGCTTGATTTGTAATAAATGGCGAAAGACCAATGAGAGTATGCCACGTGGATCATCGTGCGCCTTGCTAAAGATTCGTAAGTTAGCGTAATTACTCTGGCAGTGTCATCACACTCAGGCGAGGCTATTGTTGGGGGTCTCGGCCCACTAGTTAATCCACAATGACAGGCCCAAAATAGCCCAGATGGGCCTTTCGCCAGGTTTAGAAGATAAAGCACCGACCTAGAGGATAGCACGCGCTCGGCGCGTGGTGAGAAGGTTCTTGTACGATATTCTCCTATAGAAAGGGAGGGGAATCATCAGTAAAAGGCATGATACATGAACAGTACCACCTGGATTATTCTATGACTTAGAAATTGTATTAAGTCTTTAAAAGTACCACACCCAATTTGTATTTTCTCCTCGTTATTTTCTCCAAACATAAAATTTTCCCTCGTTATTTTCTCTAAGTATTGGAAACCATCCCTCATTACTTTTTATAAGATCAATTAATCACCAAGTCAAATCTCAACTCTAAACTAAAGTACCGAGCCGATATACCAATAATTGTGTAATTACTGCTCTTTTTAGAGTAGTTTAGTAAATACTTTCTTTTGTAATTAGGTTAATAGCTTGTATATAAGGTTTTGTCTTCTCATCGTTAATACTAAGAAAACCTTTTACAAAGGTCTAGGTTACTTGACATGATATCAAAGTCATAACCTAAGATTTTAGGTTGCTCATTTGATCCCATACTCTATTTTTGTCTTGATTTTTTCTCTTTGAGCTTCACAGTCTCGCTCTTCTTTCACGAGATTGTGATTTTATTTTCACTTCTCTAATGGTTGAAACACGAAGTGAAGATTCTGCGGCTACAGGCTCATTACTGCCTCGTCGGTTTGATCCCTATGATTTATCGCCTGGTGATAATCCTAGAGCCATAATCTTGCAGCCGTAGTTACGTAATCCCATGCAATTACGATGAGTGGGCTCTGAATTTGTGACTTGCACTTAGGGCTCGGAAGAAGTTTGGGTCTGTGGATGGTTTGATTCCCAAGCCAGCGGATGACTGTGAAAATTTAGAAGATTGGTGGGTGAATAATGATATGGTGATGTCTTGGATTAAACTCACAGTGGCGTCTGATCTCAATAGCTCACTTTCTCATCACGAGATTGCATATGATCTCTGGAATCATATCCAGACATGATTTAAAGTGAAGAATGTATAGAGAGTCCAACGTTTGAAGGCTGAGTTAGCCAATTGTTAACAAAAGAAATCTCTGGTTGAAGCTTATTACTGATGTCTCACTAAGCTTTGGACTGGACTTGCAGATTTCCAACGAGCTAAGACTGTGGATGAAATTTCTCGAGAAAGAGAAGAGAAATAAGCTTCACCAATTTCTAATGGGGCTTGATGAATCTCTTTATGGACCAGTAAAATTTTCTCTATTGGCAAGTGAGCCATTGCCAACCGTAGAAGAAGCATACCAAGTAGAATGCTCGCGGAAAGAAACGATGGAGCTAGATTCACTGTGCAAGTTTCTTCTTGTTCATGTAACCAGTGAGTGGGGAATAAGAATGATGTGTGTACGAGTTGTGGGAAAAGTGGTCATCTTGCTGTAAACTATTTCAGAAAAATTGGGTACCCGCAGTGGTCGGGAGACAGGTCTTGATTTGAACCATTATCTTCATCTCGTGGCTTGGATAACAGCTCTGAACGTCGTGTTTCTACTTTGGATCGAGCTACTCTTCGTCGTGGTACATCACAGGCTAATCACATCATGACCCAGCTCGCTGTTTCGACTATGAATGCGGCTATTGTGGACTAAGATCGTGTTGGTTTCACCGGTTTAACTGATCACCAATGGAAAGCCTTAGTGTATATGCTAAATGATCGATCATCAACCACTAATACTTGCCTATCTGGTAAGTTATTTTCTGAATCCAGGATTATTGATACAGGCACTTCTAATCACATGGGCGGAAATATGAATTTTCTTATGAAAGTAAGAGATATACAACAAGTTTTTATTAAAATTTCGGATGGTTGGTTAACGGTTTATAAGACTTGTGGTACTGTTCATTTAGGCTCTTTTCTATAGCTTGATTCTATCTTCTATGTCGATGGGTTACAATGTCACCTCATATTGTGTGTCACAGTTGACTAGGGATAGTAGTTCTATCTTTCAGATCTTTGACCGCATTTGTACTATCCAGGACTGCATCACATTGATGCTGATTGGGGTGGAGGAGTATATTAGAGGCTTGTATCATTTTTGGAGTGTGGAGTCGAGTGCGGCTAAAATAGTGAGTTCAACGAGTTCCAAGGAGTTTTCCGAAGAAGTTTGGCATAGATAGTTGGGACATCCGGCTTCCACTACTATGGAGTTGTTTCCGTTTTCTAATAATAAACATAGTTGTTTTGATTCTATGTCTTATGTCATTTGTATTCGAGCCAAGCAGACTCGTGATTCTTTCCCTTTGAGTATTAATAAAGCTTCTGAAATATTTGAAGTGGTGCATTTTGATTTATGGGGACTGTATCGTACAACTTCACTTTGGGTTCATGGTTTTTCCTCACCATAGTCGATGATTATTCTCGTGCTATTTGGATATATTTACTTCCCAACAATGTTGAGACCGCTACTAAGATACAAAATTTTTTTCTATGATTGAGAGACAATTTGATGCAAAGATCAAAATGATTCAAAGTGATAATGAGTCCAAGTTCATGGCATCAACCTCATATTTTCATGGGAAAGGAATTTTACATGAGACGTCTTGTGTGGGAACACCTCGGCAGAATGGTAGAGTAGAACAAAAACATCGCCACATTTTGAGTCTTGCTCGGACACTGCGTTTTCAAGCTTTTCTATCTCTAGAGTTCTATAGCTATTGTGCTCTTACTACTATTTACTTGATAAATAGAAAACCATATGCGATTCTTAATGGGAAGACTCCTTTTGAGCTATTGTATAATCGATTGCCGCCACTTAATCATTTACGGGTTTTTGGTTGCTTATGTTACACACATAATCAATGACATGGTGGAGATAAGTTCGTTCCATGGGGTAACAAATATGTTTTTCTTGGTTATCATGCACGTCAAAAGGGTTGGCGTGTTTATAATCTTGAAACGGGTATTGATTCAGTCTCTTGTGATGTTCGTTTTATCGAAAATGAATACCCATATGCTATAATATCTATAGACGAGACACCTACAGTTCCGATCTCTGATCTGATTTTGACTTCTGTTTTGATGAGGTGTTTGATGATCCTATCTTCACACCATATATTATGTCGTCTACACAACATATTGCACATGTTCGTGAACCTGTATAAACTCTGGTATTTGTACCGAATGATATACCTCATGCAGTTGACATAGTGGTCACAGACACACGAGTTGACAATGATACAACTCCACCATTGGACTATGATACACCAGCAGTTTCGACTGAGCCACAACCTGTTGTGTCTTTACTGTCCGCTGCTCCAAGATTATGTCACGAACACGATTCATGCAGCATCAGATAGTGATTTCATTGACTCTTCTTGGTACCCTATTGATGATTACATTAATTGTCATCAATTTTCTCCTCATCATCAAGCATTTCTCGCTGCGATAAATGAAGGTATTATTCCCAAGATATATGTTGAAGCGTTTAACGACGAAAACTGGCGTAATGCAGTCCGTGGAGAAGTTGATGCACTCGAAGATAATGGTACATGGACGGCTGTGACTTTGCCACTGGGAAAGACAGAATTTGGTTGTAAGTGGGTATTTAAAATCAAGTGTAAATTGGATGGGACCCTAGAGCGTTACAAAGCATGCTTAGTGGTTCTTGGCAACAACCAAATGGAGGGATTGGATTATAATGAGACGTTTTCACTTGTGTGTAAGATGGTCACTGTTTGTTTTTTCTTGGAAGTTTATGTATCTCGTGATTGGGAGGTTCATCAGATGGATGTGCACAACACATTTCTTCATGGTGACTTAGATGAGGAAGTCTACATCAAATTCCCACCAGGATTTCGGACTAATGACTCCTCTCAGGTTTGCAAGCTACACAAATTATTGTATGGTCTCAAGCAGGCTCCGCGATGTTGGTTTGCAAAGCTCACATCTTCTTTTATTGACTACAGAGTTGAGTAATCACGGTCAGATTACTCTCTATCTACCCCCTCTGATCCAAATGGTGCACTCGTTTTACATGTTCTTGTTTATGTGGATGATTTGATCATCTCGGGCTGCTCACCTCGAGTGATCTCTGAGTTTAAAACTTACTTGAGTAATTGTTTTCATATGAAGGATTTGGGTGTACTTAAATATTTTCTTGAAATCGAAGTAGTAAGATGTCTGCAGGGAATGTATCTTTGCCAACGCAAGTATGTGCTTGATACATAAATAAAGCAGCTTTGCTTGGTGCTAAACCCGCTACACACCCCATCGAACAGAATCAAAAATTAGCCTTGCTCGATACACCTTTGCTTACGGATCCTCTAAATATCGGCGGGTTGTGGGACGGCTTATATACTTGAGTGTGGCACGACCTGAGCTATCTTATGATATTCTTATCCTATCTCAATTCATGAATGCACCACAGACTGAGCATCGGGATGCTACAATGCGTGTGATTCGATACTTAAAGGTCGCCCGAGACAAGGAATATTGTTAAGACCTAATACAGATCTTCGTCTCATGGCTTGGTGTGATTATGATTGGGCAGCTTGCCCACTTAGTCGTCGCTCCATAATTGCTTGGTTCATACAATTGGGTGGTTCTCCTATCTCGTGGAAGATGCGTAAACATGACACCGTGGCGAGATCTTCTGCTGAAGCAGAGTACAAAACCATGGCTGATACTATAAGTGAGATTCTTTGGCTTTGAGAACTTCTCACTACGCTTGGTGTTGATTGTTCAACTCTGGTTCCTCTTCATTGTGATAACGAATCTGCTATACATCTTAGTAATAATTCAGCCTTCCATGAAATGAGCAAAACATAGAGAAGGATTGTCACTTCATACGCGATGAGATTGTCCGTCGAGTTATTGCTCTTACAGATGTAGCCATGGCACAACAACTCGCGGATATACTTATTAAAGCGCTAGGCCGACGTGAATTTGAAACTTTCTTGTCCAAGTTAGATCTTCGGGATCTACATACTCTAACTTGAGAGAGAGTAATAACAGATATATATGATAATATGAGGATTTATTGTGTAATTACCACTTTTTTCAGAGTAGTTTAGTAATACTCTCTTTTGTAATTAGGTTAATAACTTGTATATAAGGCTTTGTCTTCTTATCGTTAATACTAAGAAAACCTTTTACAAAACTGTAGGTTTCTTGACATTAGTAAGTACAAATGTTTGAATTAACATTTATTAGCTAGTTAGACCAAAGACTAACATGGCGTCAAAACAAATGCAAAAGGAATAGTTGAACAAAAAATTTGGTCAAAAAGTAATGTGTCTATGTTTTAGAAAAAATTGTCTCATACGCTTGAAATTTATTGTTTATTTATTATCAGTTTATTAAAACAGGCACCATAATAAGAACTTTTATATGAATAGTTTTATTCATATAAACTATTCATATGTGTTTCAAAAAAAAAAAAAAAACTATTCATATAAATATACATGCTAATNAAAAAAAAAAAAAAAACTATTCATATAAATATACATGCTAATGAGCCATGGGTCGGAAGATCCTTCTGTTGGAACCTATACCATTATTCGTACGGTCTCTCGCTCCGTTTGTTGTAAATACACGAGGCAAGCCACGTATTTTATTATTTTAAAAATTTTAATATATATACTACAAAATCAACACAAGTACCAGAATCAACGCCTCCAAATTAAAAGTTTTGTCCTATGGAAAGCCTAGATTTTTTCTTTCCACAATAGCAGCTTTTTCGTTTTTTTTTTAAATTGAATAAAACCTAATTTATTATAAAGTATGTACCAATAAGACATCATGCTACATATATTAACTAAGAGTCTCTTTTCTTTTTCTTAATTTATTTTTCCAAAATTAATATTGATATTATTTTCTAGTTTGTGAATACGAATAGGGATTCACCCAACTATACTAGTGTTTCACTAGAATCCTACCGTTCATCATTCAGATCTATAGTTAAAAAGTTATGGTTTGATTGTCTCATATTATAAGTAAAGTTGTAAAAAAAATTATGGTTGGTAAACTATAAATAAAAGAACACAATACGTCTAGAATATGTTAATATCATGGAAGACATGAGGAATCTATAAATCGCTTTTTCATATCTAGAAAATATTTAAAAAATAGAGAGAAAAAGAAGGAGAAAAAAAACCGTGGAAGCATCTTAATCATTTCAGGGAAGGCTTTTTGTGTCTTTATGTAGCCGTTCCTTTTACGCTAAGGAAAAGATAGAGCAACTCGTGTATGCATCCAATTTTCTTTACATTTTACAGTAACATTTATAATAATGTTTTTTAACTACTCTCTTACATATATTGTACTTATATTTTACTTCATATATTTTAATAAGTAGATTTTTTTTTCAAAACAATTTAATAAGTAGTTGTAAAACTTCAAAAAGCAATGGATCTTGGAGTCTGTGTTTTCTTTTTACGATTCTTCATTGTAAAATTGTCCTAGAAGTTTTACCAGAAAGAAACTTTATACAACTAACTCCAAAAATTTATATATATATTTTAAACCTCTTTTACTATGTATATTGTCAATTCAGAACGCATATTCTTGAGTGAAAGAAAGTGTAGGGACCTCTGGCTCTCAAAGTTGGGAAAAAAGGGGAAAATGCAAACAATGAAAGATAATATCTTGATTTATTTATTTTTGATGGATTATATCATGTATATCTGAGAAATTTTTATAATTTTATATGCTTTATGGTTCATGGACTTTGGTAGTGTGTGATTTATAATCTTCTTCTCTTTATTTGAAATACTTTCTGAAAATTGTTCATCATTATGATGTTCTTTGCTTTCGACCTAACTTTTTATGTATTATGGTTTTAATTATTCAAACAATGAACTGTGAAAAAGAGACTATGCTTTTCATTAAGTTGGGTATTTAAAAAGTCACTTTTTGTTGATTTTTTCTCACATAGTGTCAAAAAACATTGTTTAAATGAAAAGTAAGTTATTTACCCCTTAATATATGAGACTAAAGTTATATGATTAGGAGACTTAATTAAAGTCTCGCAAACTAAAAAAAAGGATTAAACTATATATATATATATGTATAGAAGTATACTAATTTGTACGAGTCTTTAATACAATGAATATAAATCTAAATTATACAATTTAAATACTTATATGTCATATACGTAGATTTTTGGATTTGTCTTTTTTTGCGGGCCAACCGGATGGGGCAGCATGATGTGAACCGGATTTGTATTGGAGCTAAATAGACTTTTATGCAACTTGGAATCTTCATTACATCGTTCTATAAAACCATATAAAAAGTAAAACTATATATAGAAAAATTTACAAAGATAATAAGAACATATAAACACAAAAGTAATCATTAAATTTGTTGATAAGGGATCAATGATACGAATATCGAATTTCTTATTTGGAAAAAAAGGATACAACCAAACTGATTGGTAATAAAAGAAATATGTTTTGTGCTAAACATAATTTAGACAATATATCGATTAGTATGCCCTCTTTGGCGTAGGAACTGCTAATCTTTTCAATATTGTATTAATTTTGTGGGATATAACGATCGTTTCTTATATAAGACTAGACTTGTGTTAGCTCACAACCGAGCTACATACTAAGTAAACAAATTAGGAATTAATATTATAATAAGAAATGATAGATTGGTTGAACAAAAAAATGATTGACTGTATATAATCTACGCATATACAGTCTTCTCCGCAAGATTTTGATTCCAGAAATCACGTAGCTCTATGTAATATTGTTTGAAATTTTGAGATAGTATTTTGCTATAGATAATTTTCTTTGGATATAATTGTTTTGTCGCAAAGATGATATTATAAAAAACTAAGTGGGCTGATGATTATAGATTTATGAGATGAAAAAAGGCCGAAAAGCAAAAGGCCCAAGACTTAAAACCCTAAAATGCCACATGTTCGTCATGCATCACCTCGTCGATGCCTACTTCAGTGATACCACGTGTTCGGCCGAGATAGACTCCAACAAGCAAAACGTCATCTGCAATCGGAGAAGTGGTCTGGTTACCGGAAATTGCATGCAATGCTTCTTCCTCCATAGATTCTTCCAAAGTTTGTTGTCAGCAAAGTTGCTTAGCACTATACTCACCTGCAAAACTCAACTGCAAATTTTCAAGTATTACTGAGCTGGAGATCGCATGTTTGTTGAGGATGAGTATAACATGATCTTTTTTGTCTCGCCGAGATGATTTTATTGACTAGTTGGCCTCCGGACATGGGGTCAGGAAAGCCAGATTGGAGCAACAAGGAAAATAAAGAGAGCAAAAAACAAAAACACAATCGGACATAGATTATGGGGGAAATCCGACACAAGATCAGAGAAGCATCAGAGAAAATCTCTAGAGAGTAGCTGGCGTAAAATCTGGGAAAGGAATCGGCACCAGAAGGTCCGAGAAAGACTCCCAATCTCTCTCACCTAGAGAGAGGAGGAGAGGAAACTAGGACAACCATAGAGGAGAAGAGATCACGACATAGAAAGGAGGAAAGGGGAGCCGGTGTAATAGCAAGAGAGCTCTGATCATCAACTCCGGAGAAACCAGCGACGGGAAAACCAAAGGCAGAAGAGAGAGAGAAGAGAGAGTATTTTGGATATGATTGTTTGTTAAAGAAAAATATCTACTCATATCTTTGAGATAATTTTTATTTTTTGTCAACCCATGACATCACTATCCAGCCCATTATTGGCCCATCCAAACAGTTTTCCTTGAAAGCATCATTTTTAATAAATCATGGCGACCCATTTCAAACAATCTTTTTTGTGCTCTTTTTTCTGTAGAGAAACAGAAGAATCCTAGTATAATCTCAACGTACATATAAACTAAATACATAAACCTAGCTATGATTTTAGAAGACAAAACTTTTAACTTGGTAATGGTCGGGTGAGCCTATTAGCTCGTGCAATAATGCAATGCATGGACGACTCACAAAAGCCTAATTAATGCAAGCTATATTAGCAAGCTTCTCCCCTTAAACAAAATATAGTTAACATAGTCTGGACTAATAGCCCACATATCAGATATTAAACTGATAAGAACAGATACTACACTTGATCTTAGCCAAAAGGTCGAGAAATGTATGCTTTAGTTGATTCTAATCCTTTCTATTATATCGCTCTAACTTTGGACGTCTCATATGGTTTACTCTCGATGTGGGATACTTTGATCACATTCCAGAAACATATAACAAAACATATTATTCTCTAAATATAATAACCAAACTCATGATTGGTACTTATAACAACGTAAAGGGCTTATTGTAAATGGTTGAAGGACCCTGTCGCTGTAAAACTTTTATGAAACTATTATTTCAAACCTCAAGAAATTAGTGGATTTTGTTTAGAAAACCCTTTCAAAAATAAGCGTATGCCTATTAAGAGCGGAGAAGACACGGTATTCTTTAGTGAAAGGCGAAAGAATAGCTCGCTTTGTGCTAACCGCACGGCTACGTGACATTTCTCTGTGACTCTCGGTCGCACTATATGTTCGAGCTTCTTAGTTGTTGTGATCGATCGGTGTGGGATATCTAAACCAATGAATATAAAGTAATATATCCACGGGTTGATTTTAACGAGATTTGGCTTTGTTGGATTACAATGTCTAGCAAACATATTTTGTCGAGCAATTTTGAGCTCACTAAGAAGATTAAGAAGTAGCAATGATATAGAGCATACTGCATACCAAATCTCCTTTTTAACAAATTAAACCGTCAAAAACTTAGATTTCTTTTCAAATATATCTGCTAAAAACGTAAAAAAAATTCAAAGGTGCAGAAGTACATATGTGAAATAAAATAAAATCAAGTAATCTCTTAACGGAAGATTCTTCGTGTAACTCTAAGAATAAATTGTAAACACAACAGTTTCGTCTTAGTCTTTGAGTCAGACACTTAATTACGATGTTGAAAATAAATACAAAAACCAGGAAAAAAGTACTTGTCAGACCACCGTGCAACCACCCCAGCTTGGTAAGACCGAACTGAGAAACGATCCTCTACAGCACCGGATGCATCTAGAGATGATCGTAGCCGTTAACCACGCTCTGATCGCACGGTCATGGTTCATCCACGAGGTTAAAGGGCTTGTCTCCTTAGATATAAAGGACACAGATGTACGAGCCTGTAGAACAGATCCTGTTCAAGTAAGGTCGTGACCATCAATGTTGTCTCTATCATAGATAAACTGCAACACTGTTCTTCAAAGTAACGATGTGGTATAAATTTTAAAGGATCTCATAAGAAAAGCATGCATGGATAGTGATATACAGGCCAATGCCCACTTAGCCCTAATAGCCTTCAAAATTGGTCGAAGCCAATGTGATATTTCCGAAGAGTATGTTTTCGAAATGTTAATAACTGTATTGTTTTAATTATAATATAATATATGAACTGAAATAGCTAAACAAGGATTTTTTTAATGCTGAAGAAAATAAAGTATATAACTTTTGCTGTTACAAAATAGAAAGGGAATGTAACATCATTGAATGCATCTAAGTTACTACAACGTTAACGGCCAAACATGTTAAATACTTAAATTATGTCTTTAGAGTAAATAAAACACTTTTATGTTTCGTTTCAAAGGTTGACGAATGATTCTTGTAATGTAACTCTTGTTATAATCAGTGTACTGTCTACGTTCAAACTTAGAGATAACTTATAAATTGATTCTTTTTTTGATAGATAAAGTAAACATTCAAAAATATAAATATTTTTTTCAAAAATATAAAACATCGCTTAGATATTGTTTTTTTCTCTCTTCAACGACGATAATCTAGAATCATTTTTGTAAAACACTTTCGTCGTTTTTCACAGCTTTGGAGTCCCTATTTCCTCTACCCAAGCTTGTCTCTCTTCATGGAGCAGAAATCTATACCAAAACGTAAATCTCATGGTCGCTCGCATCATAGTAAAGCTTCTCCTTCCCGCAAATTTTTGTTTGTGAAGTTAGAGGAATCTAATACCTTAATTGTTGCTTCTACCGGAATGAAAACTATTACCGAGTCTACCTCAATCGCAGTTCTAACCTCCGACTTATCTAGCACACAAACCAAGCCCGACATCAAAGCTTCCTCTTCCCAAAATGGAACTCCGCTCGTGGCCCAAACGGCCAATCCTGACAATTTGTTGAAATTACCCAGATTTGAAAGTCAAACTGTAGCAATGCTATCTCTTAAGGGAAAACTTATTCATCCTGTCCTGATTATTGCTTCTCAGTCAGTAATTGTGACTCCAACCATCATGTCGACCTTGTGAGATTAAAATTCGCCGCTATGGGAAAGTTATTAAAGCCAAATACCAAGCCTCCGAAAAATAACGGAAACACTTTCACGTTGCCATCTGGTGAAGCATGTGTGAAGATACCAAATTCGGTTATCGAAAAGCATAAGAAGGAATGCGAGTCTTTCATTAGTCAGTTCTATATTGATCCACCATCTCAAGGAATTATTCACTCCATAGTTAATGGGATATGGAGTAAGAAGAATAGGGATATCACATCTTCTCGAATGGAAGGAAACATGATTTTGTTTCGTATTCTAAATGCCTAAACAAGAAATGAGGTTGTTTGACAAAGACTGTGGAACATTTAGGGATAGACAATGTTTGTTGATTGCTAGGATCCTAGAGTTTCTCCGGTGAAATTAGAGCTCATGGCTGCTCGGATTTGGCTGGAACTAAGGAACGTTCCATTTCCGTTCTTCAATATAAGTGGTTTACTTCAAATTGTTGGTCTAGTAGTTGTGCCACAATGCATGTACCCTTCCACTGCTGATAAGTCAAACATTCAAGTAGCCAAGGTGTTCACAGAGCCTCTCCTGGAATTCATTAGTGTGCAGTTTGAAACCGGAGTGGTAAAGCATATAGTTATTTATTTCTAGTCCTTGGATGCCACATATATGCAATTTTTGTAAGGAGGTGGTTCACACAATTAAGAGATGTTGTAAAGCTCATGTTACTTGTACATGTTTCTAGTCTACTCAGCACACCACCGATGTTTGCCCTCGAGGAAGAAGACATAAGTGGTTGCATCGGGAAGGGCCTAGTGTTCCTAATCTAAGTCTGAAATATGTTCCTAAGCAGTCCATAGAGCCTTCTTGAACCCCTTTTGTGTTAGCTAAGACTTCTTCCAAGGTTCCTGGTAAAAGTAAGCTCTCCTTGTGGATGTGCCTAAGCTTGTTCTTGCAGAGACTAATGTTGCCCTAGGGTCGTGACTAAATCGATTGCACAAGTGGCTGACAATAAATCTGCTACACCACTGGGTGTAAAAGATGTTAAAGCTCCTTTTTCCAGTAATCAGTCGAATCTTGTTAAAGGAAAAGAAAAATATATTGTCAATGAGGTAGTTGAGGAATTGAAAGATGTTCTTCTTGATTCTTCGGATGTTCAATCCAGTCATCTCAATGCATCCTCAGGTATAGATGATACAAGTGAAGATTATCAATTTAAGAAAGTTCTCACTTAGCGCCAGCGAAGGCGAGACAGAGGCAAGGGCTTCAAATAATCTATTTTTTTTTTTATGATAGAGGAAATTTTTTGTTGGAACATCCACGAGGTTTTATAATTGTCACATAAATGCGGTTTTCAGAAATGGCTTCTAAGTACTAAGCCTCTTTTGGGTGCTCTGCTAGAGATGCACATTAAGCAGCCTAAGTGATGTAAGTTTATCTCAGAGGTTTATAATGGTTGGTTTTATGAGGAAAACTACTCTTTTTCTAAGCTCAACAAGATCTGGTTTGTTTGGCATCCGTCCATCCAAGTCAAAATTATTTCTAAGTCTCTCCAAATAATTACATTTGAAGTTCTTCTTCCATTGCATAAATGTCCTCTGATTGTATCCTTTTTTTATGCATCTAATGATGCTCTGGTCAGGTGAAATCTATGGAATAAGATTGTGTACCTCTCCAAGTGTAGTTTAATAACTAATAAACCATGGGCTATGTTAGGGAATTTTAACCAAATCCTTTACACTCAGGACCACTCTAGAACTTCGGTAATTATTGATGGTAACTCCATGATGTTTTAGGATTGCATCTTCTATGCTAATCTTAGTGACCTGGTTTTTCGTGGTTATTCCTACACTTGGTGGAACAAAAGACAACTTCACCTAACTGCTAAGAAGCTGGATCAGATTCTAGTAAATGACAACTGGGTAGTGCATTTCCCGCATGTTATTGCATTCTTTGGTAACCCAAGTTTTTCAGACCATGGTAGGGGTTCCATTTGCATAGCCCCACAAGTCCATAATTTAAAGCGGCCTTTCGGCTTCTTCAACTATCTCTTGACCAACAATGACTTGCAGCACTTGGTTATATCCTCTTGGTTCACATTCAATGTCTTGGTTTTATTTATGTATAGAGTGACACAAAAGTTGAAACTTCTCAAACATCCTATTTGTGAGTTCAGCAGTACAAACTACTCCAATATAAAGCTTCGAGTCTTTGAAGCACATGTCAAGCTACTACAGGCTCAAAAAATACCCGCTGTCCTGAATGAGTGGAATGTTGCGGCTAAAATTGAAGCATTTGTCAATTGGAAAAGGCTGGCTGATGCGGAGGAGCTTTTCCTTAGACAACGTTCGCGCATAAATTGGATTAAGTCGGTGGATACTAACTCAAAGTACTTCCACTGGGTTATTGAACTTCTCTTGCAATCCAGCACAGAGAGAAAACCTTGGAAGTCCTTTCTTTAGAGAGGATATCAAATAGGCTTTATTTGGCTTACCTCGCAATCAATGCAGCGGTCGTGATGGCTACACTCTAGAGTTTTTTACAGCCAACTGGGATATCCTAGGATGTGAGGTCACATTAGCAATTAAGGAGTTCATCACCTCCGACAAGCTTCTCAAGTCTTGGAACTCTGTGGCTTTGGTTCTTATTCCTCAGATTTCTAATGCTTCCAAGCCATCTAATTTCAGACCAATATCATGCCTTCACACGTTATATAAAGTGATTTCCAAATTGCTAGCTAACAAATTGAAGTGCTTGCAGCCGCAAATCATTTTTCCACCTCAATTAACCTTCATTTTTGGGAGGTTACTTTTAGAGAATATACTGCTTTCTACTGAGATAATTCATGGACATAACTGGAAATCGATCTCCTCCATAGGGATGTTAAAAGTGGACATATGTAAAGCCTTCGGTTTGGTTAGATGGGATTTTGTCCTTGCCACTTTGACATGCCTTGGTTTCCCATAAATATTTATTGATTAGATTGTTGAATGTATCATAACTCCTTCATTTGCAGTTTTACTTAACGGTGCATCTGGCCAGTTTATTAAAAGCACCAAAAGATTAAAAGCACCAAAGGATCCTGGTTATGGAAGTTTTCTGCAAGTTGTTACAATCTCGTTATGAGTAATTACATTTGATATCATCCCAAAACCTCAGGCTTGTCCTTATCACACTTGATGTTTGCGGATGATGTCATGATTTTCTATGATGGTAGCAGCTCATCGCTTCATGGAATTATGAAAACGTTGGAGGATTTTACGGGTGGTCTGGGCTGGAAATTAACAAAGAAAAATTAGAGGTATTTTTAGCAGAACTTCCAAATTCATAGATTGAGGTAATAGATGAGTATGGAATCCCAAGAGGAACTCTACCCATCTATTACTTAGGGTTGCCATTAATGCACATGAAACTCAAAATGGCTGAATACAATCCGGTCATTGAGAAGATCAAAAGGAAACTCAGAGGATGGGCAAATAAAGCTATTTTATTTGCAAGGAGAGTGCAGTTCATATCGTCTTTCACAACCACGACTGTTGTTTTTTCTAAAACTGATGATGAGACGATGAGAAGTTAGTTGAGTTAGGCAGCAAACTGCATCAAACAAGTATACCTTGTCCTCCCACTCGATGCTCCGCACCTCAACTTAAGCAAAAAGCCTCCAAAGAAATCCCAAAACACAAGATTAAGCAAGCAACCAAAAGCGGGACTAAATTGACCCTTGAGCGGCTTTTGCACTTTCTCATTTACCGCCCAGAACCACACTAATCAACGAGGAAAAAAACATGATTAAGCTAAAAAGAAAAAAAGATAACATGAATGAAACCAGAGATACGAAGAGCAATAGAAAGCTAACTAAAGAAACATCCTCCGAGGAGAACTAGAGGAGGTGGAAGGGGCCAACCGCAAGTGAGCCACTGAATCCTCTAGCCCCAAACCATTGCAACACCAACTGGAAGAAAAGAGGCTTCCATAACCAAATATTAACCGGCCAAAAGATGAAAAGATATGCTCGGAAGATCCTGTCGAACCTAAGTGTAAAGAGATGTAGAGAGGAGGAGAAAGAAGCATTCAGACTCAAAGAAGCCATAAACAACTGAAGGTTGGAAACACAAAATAATGACGGATCAGAGACTTGGCCCTATGAAGACTACCCCGAGAGCAAACGCAGAGGCAACAAGCACCATTCCAACTTAAAGAGCCAACATTAACTAGGTTTGGGCAACGTCGACCTCAACCGGAAACTAGGCGCTTTACCTAACTAACCCTAACCAAAAGCGAACTGACTTAATCGACCTTGAGCAAGTCGTCCTCGAGCTACACTTTAAGCGAATGAGACAACGACGACAAATAGAGCGAGAAAGATAAGCAGGGACTAACCTAGATGAGTCGTAGGTCTGACAACGATGAAGAGACAAGTGTTGACGATAACCCAACTCTCAGCCTAATTCGCCATCCTTAAGTGGGAAAGAGAGAATCTAGGTAGTCTCCAAAGCGGCAAGCTACTAGCAAAGGTGTCGCGACATTGACAAAAGAGAACATGGGCGTACCGGTTTTGCGAGTGTATGCTTAAACCTTCCAAAAAAAATAGCTAAGGAAGAAAATTCAAGATATTATGATCATTTTTTTCAGCGGTGTTGAGATATTCTGGTCACCGGACAAAGAGATTACGACGATTGTAGATAACTTTCGGGAGTCTTCGGAGATGAGAGAGATAATTTACATCATTTTTATAAGCTATTCTTATTTTTATTGACAATAACAATATAATAGAAAAACAATATCGGTATATAATTTTTTAATTTTTTAATTTTCTAATAAAAATAAGAATTTAATTGTGACATCTTTCTAAAATCAGAAAAATTAAGCCGGTCATGAAAGATTTTTTTACTCTTCATTTTTAATTATTTCATTATTATTATAACCGGATAAGTGATTGTCGATGAGAGGTGACACCACAGTGGTGGTTACTTTATAAATCTTTAAGGCACTAGGGTTCGATCTCTCCTGATACAAGTGAAAAAAAAATTTAGAATATGAATTTTGGCTATAGATCGAATGTTATCGATCCAATTATTGCTAGAATGTAAGACTCAAGTTGACAAAAAGAAAAAAAAAACACAAACAGGATAAGTAATTTTATAAAATTGATTAGGTCGTAGATAGAAAGTAAGATGAGAAGTGGCACACGGTTATGAGTTGACATTATTGCTATACAGGAGTCGGACAATGATAACTGGAACAAAAATGGTTAGCTTGTGATACAAACACAAAGATAACTAAATGTTTACAAAGAGATACAGGCTAAGAAAAATCTAACTCTCTGTCAATTGATTATGAGAAATTACCAATCAGCAATCTCCGATTAACAATCAAAGACGAACCAAATAAGCAAACACACCGACCCATTTGTCAATTCTTCTAGAATTCTCCAAGAAGAAGATAATAAGCAGCCAGAAGAAAGCAAATTAGAAAAGAGACGAAGAGGAAGAAGAGATAAGAGTATGGAAACAGAAGAATTATTATCAAGAATAAGACTACTGAAATTGTTCCACAACTCATTCTTTGGTTCCTAATTTGCTCTTCGCATGTAAAAGATCAAATTTATATTGGGCTAAAATTGATATAAGAATTTTGACTTATACAAATATTTGTCGGCAATTACTTCCTGATTAAGCTTAGATCTAATCCAACAAAATTTCCCGAATCCGAACAAGTCAATCAAACCATAAATCTTAACCAAAGTAAAACTCTCTTTTTCTCTAAATATATCTCCCGTTACAAACCAAATAACACTGAAGCAAGGTTTGATCTAAGATTTTCTCAAGCAGCTAAAAGTAACTTACAAAATAATGTACATAAGAAGTTGCAGAGTTTAAACTAACGAGAAGGGAGGGAGATATCATTAACCCCAAGATTTTATTTAGAGCGTAATTTGTCAGCCACATAGAGCATATGACTGATGTTTGTCGGAGGATAGTTTTGAAGAAGTTTGAGGTTCGATGTAAAATCTCCAGCAAGCAAACGCCTCCGAACTAGAATCAACATTGCACAACATATCCGAAGTAGCGTTTCCTGCAAATTCCCTTGTTAGCTTTTCCATGTTACACGACAACAAGTGACCCAACCAATTACCTCAAATTCATAATAAGAAATAAACCGAAACCAATTTCCATGACTATACATTATACACAGAGTTATCTTTGTCAAACTCTGTTATTTCTTCCCTAATGTATATCTTTTAATGTCCTAAACTCAGCTGCGCAGAGGTATTGAAACCTTTAATGACTCACAAGTCACGAGAATCACAACTTAAAAGCAGCTACGCAGTAATAAACTGAATTCTACCTGAGGACCTTCGGGGTCGCTTAAGAGTGTGTCCCAGATGTGAAGGCTTTCCACGAAGTTGAACTCTTGAGTCAATAGGAGTGTGATCCATCTGAACGCATAAAACTGGGGATTTATCTGGAAATTGACACAGGTCTCAAATGTCATTAACACTAAAACATTTGAACAGCAGCTCAAAAACTTGGAAGATTTTCAAACTGATGGTACACACTTATTTAGAGACAGAATTAACGTATATAAAAAAATGTCTATCACCCAAAATTGTGTATGAAATCTTACTTTAGTTGTGACTTCAAGATGACGCCACAGTTCTTCATCATGATACTTCAAGAGTGACGACAGCCTTGTTATAGTGTAACGTATACCGACAACACTGTTATCAAGTTGTTGACAGAAATTATCTCGGAACCCACTCATCAATTCAACAAAACAGAAAAATGCATCTGATTCAGCATACGCCTGCATTACTTAAAATGCTAGTGTTAAACAAATAAGAAAAACTAGGAGTGTGTTACCCAAAAGCAGAGAGTGTAATTTTAATACGAAAAAGAAATTGTCCATTCCCAAGCACAAGCACTTACTGCATTTCCTTTATCCGGATCGTTCTTAAAGATGTAGTAAATAGGTGCCAATATCTCATTCATCCCTTGTACATATCTAATGCCAGGATTCAACTTTGCGAAAATAGTCAATACGTTCTTCAAAGCATCCTGGAGATGCAAGACAAATATAAAATTACCCAAAAACCTATCGGTACACAATTGGTTTCAGCAGCCCAAGAGTTTTAAACTATAACATGACCAAAACCAACCTGATTCGATTTTGCAACCGCTGAATCCCCAGAGAAAAAGTGCATGTCTGGATGAGTACGCATTACATCGCGGTCAATTTGTTCCAAGACTTCGGTGTCCTGAACAGTATCAACTTGAAATCAGGAAGACAATTTGCAGCTTTATATGCAACAAGAACGAAATTACTATACTAAACAAAGAGAAAAAAATATTTTCCTCATGTGCATAATTAATGAGACACACAGCCTTGAAAGAACTAAAAGTTTCAATCAAAACCCTCTCTTTGTGGATGTCAATGTAATAATAGTCTGCCTGCCTATGCGTATTTGCTCAATGTGACAAGGCACCCTATACAAATACTTAACAGTAATAATTTTAACCATCCACCAAACGGAAGGTAGAAAGTTTACAGGAAAGTTGTTTCTCAGACATTAAATGAGAGGTTGTACTTTTCCTGTTTCTATGCATCTCTTAAATCTGCTTCTAAAACCAACTGGGAAACGGTAAATTCATAATGAGTAATCAGATTTTCAGAATTACCTATATCAACAATAACATTCCAATATCTGAGAATCATATAACTCAGCTACGTCATCCATAATACTTCTATAACTTTCAAGAAAGAGGTAAATGGATAAAAGTTAATAACATCTAAACGGGTCCCTTGTCTCCCTAATTCCAACAGTGATAATATATGCGGATAGCTCAAGCTAAAAATCTAAATACCTTAAAGAAATTATTCCATAAGCTTGTTGTTCCAAGACTTAATGGATGATCTTCATGAGTTATCTCTGATCTTGAAAGGACACCAGGGCTTTCGATTTTTGGGTCATTATTATCACCATCCTTGGATTTATTCATCTTTCTCGTTATTTCTGACTATCTAGCCACAAAAATATATAGAAACCAGGGTTAACCTTAAATTTAGAATAATTAAGAAACTCAATAAAAGAGTTATCATCCAGATGAGTAAACGCCTACACTCTACAATGACTCACTTATTTATCATTAACTAATATATCTTATAATTGTACCTTTAAAATGCATCACATGCCCAATGACCTTGGAACAGTCTGCTACGTCAAACTCATGACACCTATTTAGCTTTCATCATAGTATACTAATACATACTAGCTTCATGGTCAAGATAAGTGGAAAAGCATGCTTCCCCATTGAACATCACCGAACTCTATTTGGTCAACAAATCACTTACTGCCAGTCATCAACTTCTATTGGTAGTACATTTTCATCATCACGCCCTCACCTAGTTGCAGCAGATATGCCACTATGTCTACTTCATTGCACGTTTTGCCCAGGTTAATAGAGATGTGACTGTGTCTATTCAATCATACTATCTAGCTATCAATCTATCAATCTATAAGAATGACATCCATTCTAATCAGAAGTTTGATGGAACATCTCACCAAGGGATGAGCGAAAGAGAACACCAGTTAAGTCGATTTCTCTTCTCTATTACAATCGAATCAATCAAAATGGACTTACAGGGTTCATCAGAAGCTCCTCTTTGAATTGCTTGTACTGCGACCTTTTCTTAGCTAACTCAGAAAACCAAAGGGAGCGATCCGGTGACAGATAACCCAATAAAAGCTGTCATATTCAAGACAACAATATGAAGCAAGAAAAAAACTGATAGAAATGATAAATTGAAACCTATATCATCTACGTCTTTCCAAAAGTGCCCTAAGGAGTTCACGAGACCTCAAGAAATTCAGAGAAACACACAAAATCATACTAGATTGCACTACTAAAAGCACAGTAAAATAATGATCCATAAACGTGTGCCCTACATATTACCGTAAAGAAAAACATCCAACAATTTTTTGTTAGAGAAGAACAACATCTAACAAATAAGTTTCATTTCCTCATCAAAATGAAGGAGCTTATGCGAATGTGTTACCTTCCAGACATGGGAGCGAATTCCAGCATCATCCGGTAAGCCTTGAGAAGCAATTTTCCTCAATTCTTCCAAGTCTATAACCTTGTTTGATAACTAGCAAATTGCATACCCCGATGAAGTAAAAATCACAACGAGCAATTCAATTAAAATGCACAAAGCATGAGGTTGTCTTAAAGCAACAAACCTCAGCAACGACTTGCGCCATTCGAGAAACATCCTCAACAGAAGAAGCTTGGGGAGTTTCGCTTCCAGTTCCGTTATCACCGCTCCCCTTCTGCAAATTGTTAATTTCAGATTTGGAAGGAGCAGGAGCGGTGGAAATCGCGGAGGGAGAAGGAGAAGGATGTGGACGCTCGACGATCGGAGGAGGTGGAGGATCGACGGCAGTAGCAGGAGGATGACGGAGGAGACGATCGTCAACAGGAGGAGAAGTGGTGGAGGACCAGAGAGAACTGTTGAGCCACTCAGGGATTCCCTTCTTCGCCATGATTTTGAGGTCTGGTTTGGAAATGTTTTGAGCTCTCTTCTTTACCTCAAACTCTCGGATTCGAAGTCAGGTTACTTGAACCAGATGATGCGCCATCCCGTCCTTAGTACAACAACTCGGTAAGGCTCGATGTGTCCTTTTCCTTATGTAAATACCAAAAAGAACCAAAAGCCCAAATGATTGCAAAACAATTTATTTTTGCTTATTTGATTTTAATATAGTAATGGATTGTACAAATTATATGGCAATATAGGAAAATATCATTTACTCCCCAAGTTTCCAAATCGAAAAAATATTACTAAAACTTGGGTTGAATGCGCATAATGGATTTGGGCAGTTATAATTTATGTACATTCAAACGACTTTTGAATTCATTGATTGAAGCTAAAACGTAAAACCTCCCGAAACGTAAGTTACTCTCACTTTTAAGACGACTTGTAAAGTGTAGCTCTCTTTACTATACTTCTTAATGCTACACCATATATTGTTCCTTTCCTCTGACAACCCAAGACAAATTTAACAAACCTACTCTTCTCAATATAGCAAAATAAAGTAAAAAAGGATTTAGTTGACGCTATGGAAGGTAGAATTCATGCTTTTTTCCCTGCGAATCTAGTCGAGGCTCTAGTGAGATCTCGATTTCCTTCCATTCCTGGTTCTCCAATTGATAATGTTGGTCATCACTCCTCAACACTCAAGGTTGTGAAACTGAAGTCTTTAAATCCGCTTTAACTGGTAAATTTGAAAACGTTGGGATTATATAGATGCAATGTCTTGGCCAAAGTGATATATCATGGTTTTTCCGGTTTTTCAGCCATGATATAAGTCCTTTTATAGAGT
>OVAX01002168.1:8833-33010 GCA_900406405.1 Lepidium africanum | reverse complement strand
AGGGAGATCTAACACTTATCGTCGGAGCCGTCATCTCCTTTGTCGCTGAGTTCATCTTCTTAAAATACATAAAAACAAGAGAAAAGTTTATAATATAAGTTAAAAGTTGGAGAATAAAATTACGTTATTGGGAGTTTCTTATAGTTATATTATATCACATGAAATTCTTTCTATGGCTAAAAGAAGATATATGTGCTCTTATTTTATTATATATTTTCTTATTTTTTTGCCAATTTGTAGTAAATATTCATGATTTTTTCTTCTTCTTATTTTATATATAACTACCTATATAACTACTAACCAATTACTTATTAAATTGATTTTCTAAATATAGGTGANACTTATTAAATTGATTTTCTAAATATAGGTGATGGAATAACAGACATTTCACTATTTTCAAAAAAAAAAAAAAAATTGGTAACAAAAGTAATTCATACAACCTAACATATCCCACATATATAAAAGCTTGTCAAATTTGTTAAATATTTATCGTTATTTCTGACAGATACTCATAAAGACTCACATCATCTAAACAAATATAAAGTCGATTAATCAAAAAGCAATGCTGCAAATTTGAAACGGGGATTAAATTTGAACTTATGCGAGTCTATGCATGGACACTAAGTTGTAAAGTCTTATGTTCACATCTCTAAGATAATTAGCTAAGTTTATTCCAAACTTTGATGATCAATGGAATAAATTATAATTGAGATTTCATGAGTATAATCATATCTTTTATATAATATCTAGGTACTTGTTAATAATTTCATACCGTAGGGGGAAACGATTTGTGAGAATAAGTACAACTAAAGGTGAAACTTTATAAAATTTTATTTAACCAAAAGTAATATTATTCTTATTCATCAAATGAACACATACATATCTTTTATTCACTGTGTATATATACGTAAAGAATGTCGCACACGAATATATATTGGATTTATAATCATCTCTATAGACATACTAATGTCATTTTTTGGGCTATGATACGATAGTTTAATGGGCCCAAAGAATGTTAAGGCCCATTAATAGACCCAATATTAGTTGCTCGAACAAAATTGAGATTCTTTCGGGAAAATCGAAGAAAAAAAGAAAGACAGAGAAATGGGAATACTGGCCGGGATCGGAGTTTTGTTACCATTTCCGTTCTACTGGTGGCTATGGACAAATCCTCAGTCATGGGTCAATCTCTGTGGTTATGGAAGAGACCCATCTACAATAATGGCCTATGTATCTCATGTTCTTAAAGCTGCTCAGCTCATTTCTCTCTTCTCCGTTGCCACTCTCTCATGGCCTCCTCCATTCTACTTCTGGCCTCTCATGGCCTTTGGCCAGTTTCTTAACTTCAGGTCCAATCTCATTTTTCACATTCCTGTCTTAATTTGTTATATCGAAAGTGATCTAATGTATGTGATTGGAAAATTTAGGAATGTTTAGTCAAAGCCTTGTGAGGCCTTTCAAAGGTTCAAGGTCTATTTGGTTATTATTAAAGTTCGGTTTGATTTTGGAGTTGTATAATATCAGTGGATTCGGTTTCATATCGGTTATTTCACCCAAAATACATGTTTATATCGAGCTTTTAGTCTAACTGGTTCGGTTGGATAGGTTCGGGTATGGAACACGACTTTGGTTATATTTCGGGTTTGGTCACTTAAATGTTTTGTATCTGAGCTCTCTTGTTGTAAAGTTTTGATACTCAAATGTCACATCTTTGACTGATATTGAGTTATGTTTGGTATTGACAATTCTATGTTTTGTTACTAAGCTTCCCAAATCTAAATGGATATTGAGTTATGTTTGGTATTGACATCTTCTATGTTTTGTTTTGTGCAGGGTTTATCAATTGTTAGGTGAAGCTGGAACTTATTATGGTGTTAGATTTGGGAAGAACATACCTTGGGTTACAGAGTTCCCATTTGGAGTCATTAGAGATCCTCAATATGTTGGAAGCATTATGTCTCTATTGGCTTGCCTCTCTTGGGTACCGTTTCAATACATCCTTCTCTGGTCTCTTGGTTATGTTTTCATGATGTTTGTAGAATCAAAGGAAGATCCAAGTGCTCGAGCCAAATCCCTCTCATAATTCCTCAGCAACACTCACTAGTTAGATGAGTTTAGATCCCAGCGGAGTCAGGTCTTCTTGTTTGTGACTGTTTTCTTTCTGAGTTTGTAGTCTCTTTTGTATCTGAACTAATTTTACAGCTCCATGGAGTAGTGCAATTACATTTCACCCTATGATCGGTCCGCACCAAAACTGATCCGTGAATCAGCTACTCATTGCTTCCAATCATCCAACAATCTGATCCGCAATTACTCGGATCCATGTCCGTTTCTCGGACTGATCCGCACCACTAAAGACCAATCTACTTAGTCACTGAGTTCATTCCATAACCCAATCCAGTTAGTTTGCATTCCATTCTTCTGCATTTGGTACAAAGAACCAGCTTGGATCCAGCTGAGGGTGTCAATGCGGGTTAACCCGCCCCATTTAGCCCGTTCTGCTGCGGGTCCAACTTTATTTGCGGGTTAAATGGGCCAACCCGCACAACCCGCGGTTTTCTTAATTGTGTTTTTATTTTAATATACAAAATAAATTTTAAATAAAAATGTATTAGAAACAAAATTAGAAAACCATAAGGTGCATAATCTATATGTTATGTAACATTTTTAATATTATAAAACATGAATTTGATAAATAAAAATGGTAAAATTATTGGTTAATTTATTTTATAGGATTTGACTTTACAAAATTAAAAGACACTTATATTTTATATTAACATTATATATTACTCAACATTATAATTTTTTTATATAATTTGATTATTTATAAATTTTGATTATTTTTGCAATTTTTTATATGTCCGCGGGTCGGTTCACTGTCCAAATGATCAAACCCGCATTAATCCATTGTCTATGATGGGCTAACCCGCAAAACCCGCTTTTTATTTGGACATAAAATATATAACTATAACCCGCTCCATAACAGAGCGGTCTAAGCATAACCGCGGATTTAATGCTCACATTGACACCCTTGGATCCAGCTATAACAAGATTTGACCCGTTTGTTTCCGGGTCGGTCTAATAAGTACCCGACTTCTAAAGCTGACATGTCAAACTATGATTCGTTAATGACAACACTTCTTCCTTTGTACTCTTCTTCTTCTCAAGTCGATTCCTTTCGTCTCGATTAGAAAAGTCGTCTCTTTTTTTATTTTTTGTTCTTCGAAGTCAAAAAAGATTTTCCTCTTAAACTATTCCAAAGATTTTTCTCTTTTTTTTTTCTACTTTCAGTCTATTTTGTATGTGTAAAGCTTACTCATTCTCGTGATCGAGCAACTTGGTCTTCTCTTGATTTTGCTAGAAGAATTGAGAAAATTTAGGAGAAGACTTCATTAAATTTTGTAAATGCAAGTCCTTCTTTTCTAGGGTATATCGAAATTTGTGTAATTGATTTGAGATTTCTGAAATTACACTTCTTCAGTGTTGTTCTTAAGACCTCTTGCTGAAGAAGGCAATTTCGTAAGATCAAAGACTCTTAAGCTTCAATGTCGGCTCCATCACGAGTCAGGTTGGTTGATTCTACCGACCGAGAATTACGTTCAGTTCTTTGTCCCGCTAGTAACAAGCTTCAGTCGAAGTTAGTGTCAAAGCCAGTGAAGAAGCCAGTGGCTGATAAATCGAAGAAAATGCCGCAATGTTCGCCTTTATTAAGCCCTTCAATTCTGAGAAGAAATGGTGTTTCTATGACTGCTTCGTATTCTTCAGATGCGTCGTCTTCGTGTGAGTCGTCTCCTTTAAGTATAGCGTCTACTTCGAGTGGGAAGAGAGCTTTGAGGCGAAATGGTTCAGGCTCTTCTTCTTCTTCCTTGAGAAGAAATCTGACTGAAGAGAAGGAAGAGAAGGCTGGTGATTGCTTCTCTGATGGTCGTAAAAGATGTGCTTGGATCACTCCCAAATCTGGTACTAATCCTCTTGAATCATGAGTTTTAATTTTTGTTGAAATACAAATTATGTTTACATATTAGTCACTGTATTAAGCAGACTAAATAATTGATGAGTTGCTTTACTGGTTAAGCTATTGAAGTCTCAGTGTACTTAAACAGATTCTGAGGTTTAGTAGTTTGAAAGATTTGTGTTCTCTTACTTGGTTAAATGAGTTTGGAAGTTAGTATTTGAATGTATGCTTCATGATCAGGCTTGTAGAGATTAGTATTGATCATTCATTTACCCTGATGGGGATAAGGTCTTAAATTTTGGCGTGGCTTGAATATTTTTCCTCAGCTATGACTGACAGATCATTTTTGTTGTTGTTGTTGTTAATTGTAAAAGACCAATGTTACATTGCTTTCCATGATGAAGAATGGGGAGTTCCTGTTCATGATGACAAGTACGTGATAATGTGTCTTTACACTGGTTTACTTTTGCTGATTTGTGTTTGTGAGAATAAAGTCTCATATAAGTTGAATTGTTTGCAGGAAGCTTTTTGAGTTGTTGAGCTTGTCGGGTGCTCTTGCTGAGCTATCTTGGAAAGACATTCTATCTAAAAGACAACTATTCAGGTAACTTAGAACCAAAGCTTTTGTGCTTTTGTGGTTACATATTGATAAGCTTGAATCTCAAAATGCTTTTTGCTTTCAAACAGGGAAGTTTTCATGAACTTTGATCCAATTGCTCTATCTGAACTAACTACTAAAAAGATAACATCCCCTGAGATTGCTTCCTCCACAATACTCTCAGAGCAAAAGCTACGGTCAATTCTCGAGAATGCTAACCAAGTCCGCAAGGTAAGTTATCAACTATTAGCCTCATGACTTTCTTTGTGTTACCTGTTTTTTCTTACTGTTATTGGTTATTCCAAATCCAGATAATAGTTGAGTTTGGATCATTTGACAAGTACATTTGGAACTTCGTTAACCATAAGCCTACTCAGAGCCAATTCCGATACCCACGCCAAGTTCCTGTGAAGACTTCTAAAGCCGAGTTGATAAGCAAAGACCTTGTTCGTAGAGGCTTTCGCAGTGTCAGTCCAACGGTTATTTACTCGTTCATGCAAACAGCTGGTCTTACCAACGACCACCTCACTTGTTGCTTCAGATACCATGATTGCATGACAAAAGAGGAAACTGATAACTAGAAGAAAAGTCAAGAGAGAATAGTTTAACACTGCACTGCTTAGAATGTTGATTTGCTGTTGTGTTGTGTTTGCATTTGTACAGATGTTTTTGTTATCAAACTAGGAGTTTCTAAGCCGAATGTATTGGAGATTGTATGAAAACGATTACATTACATTTGCAGTATCAGAAGGGATTATATAATCTACCTTACTTTCTCTTTCTCATGATAAATTTTATCTAAAAACGCAAACGAAATTTGAAGCTAAACTATTTTTCAGTTTGATTCTGTTGATATAATTTTCCTGTAACAGCTGCTGCTAAAGCTGCTGTAAAGGTAGGATCCTTTGTCAAAGAAGATGCCATTTGTTCCACCAAAAGTTTCTGAACTTCTGGAAAATCTATTCTCGATGTTGGACTAGTCACTTTCTTAGATTCAGACAGTTCCACAGTAGTTGGTGCAGTAGAACTACTAACTCTATTAACTGCAGCAGCTTGAGGTGAAGAACCACCAACAGAAACGTGACGGTTTAAGCCATTGTTTGAGTCGATTTGTGATGGCATTGGATGGTTATGTTCTCCTTCATAAGTAGCTACCAACACAGATTGATCCTCTACACTTCTTTGAACCTAAAGAGAAACAAACACAGAATCAGAATTAGATTAAGACATCGAACAAATTTGTGTTAATCCAATTAATCATAAACAAAAATCTGGTATCTATCTTTATTAATTACCTTCTTTTTGACAGAACAACTTGGAGCACAAGCACATTTAAAGTAAGCTCTTGGAGATGGATTGTCTCTAGTCACTTTTTGTCCATATTTCCTCCATTGATACCCATCTTTCACAACCTATAAGAAAACAACTTCTAAAATCAGTAAAACATAAACAAACTACAACCTTTAGAGACCAAATTTGATGGTTTTTCATGAAGACTTACAAGAGTAGTATCAGAAGCTTCAGTTTTGTAAAAAACCCTTGAGACTTTCTCCTTCACAACTGTCTCTTCTCTTTGCTTCTTACACAAATACTCATCTTGATCCGTTGAGCTACTCTCTGATACTCCACCAACAATAGCTGAACTGAATGCATCATCTCTTGCAGGAGACTTGCGTTTCTTAGGAGGGCTTGTTTGATCTCTCTCGGTCTTGTTGCTCTTGTTCACATATTCCATTAACTGGTTCCTTAAGACGCTGTAGTTGTCACACATCAAAGTAAGCATCTCTGAAAGCTTCTTGTTCTCAGCACTCACTCGGTTTAATTCATCCACCAAAGCATTTGTCTGCAATATTTCATGAAAGTTAGTAACCAAAACTTAACTTATTACATACTTACAACATATGACCCTCTATTACAAGAACCAAACATAAACTAATAACATGTTTTGTATTGCTAAAGTTTATGCATATATTTGATGGTTCGAACTCAGGTACCATATTACCGTTAGCCTAAGCTCGACTATATCTGAGAGCTAGATAAAGCTTATGATGATCATTTTTTAACAACGTGCCGGATAAAGTTTGTGATAGACTTTTTTCGACTATGTAAAAAATCAAGAATCTGATAGAAGAATACATACCGGTGGATCTTCTTCAACTCGCATACGAGTAACACCAATAGTGAGATCTAATGAAGTATCAACCAAAGAAGATGAGTATTGGTCCATGTATGTATTAAGATGAATCTTCGATCTAGGTTCTTGTGAGTATGTAAATGTTTGGAGATTCAATAAGCTAAGGAAACAAGTTGAGAGAGAGATTCGTAGTTGGCTTCTTCTTTTTGTTTTCTCTTTTCTTTTTCTGAGATTGTGAAGAATGAAAGATCTTTGAGTCAATATATAAACAAGTGTTATGAGGAAACTAAGAGGAAAGAGAGAAAAAGAAGAGCATGTGGTTTTCATTTTCATGCAATAAACTAAGGGATGGACTTATCATTATTTTTTCCTTTTACTTTTAGTCTTACGACTCAACTAGACTCTTTCTTGGGACCACTCACACACGTATTTGGTCTAATCATATTAGCTGTTTTTTAATAGATACATATACACATATGTTATTGCAATTTATTATTCTTTAATTATTTTAGTTTAATAGTTGGTTGACACTTTTTTTTTCACTATTTAAACATGTGCTTTAATACAACACATGTGAATATGTGATTGTAATTTTCTATTCTTCATTATTGTAGTTTAGATAGTGGTTGACATTGTTTGTTTACTACACAAACATGTGTTTTGTGTTTCGGTTTTCTTGTCTACCATATACAATTAGGATTCTAAAGTCTTTTTCCTTTTCTTTTTCGTTTTAAGTTGATTCTATTTTATAATAAGACTATGTGGACGAAATTTGGGTATGAAGTAGATGAATACATAGGAGTTTATGTTTATCACCATTACACTTTATAAAAACATTATGTTGTTTGTCACAACAAAATTAGAACTAGTTTATGTAATGGATAACTCAAAAATTCAGAAAAAATCGTGTGAATGAATTAGAAAAGTGGCTAGCGTTTGCAATTTACTCTGAAAATTTTTTCGTCTCTCAAAAATTTCTAGAATTTTTTCATGTGTTTCCTAAATCCTTCTTATTTTAGATTACAAAACCGATAAGTTATATATATATAAATTATATTTCTCTCATTGAGTGTCAAAAAAATTTTTAGTTCATATAAGGTTTTTTTTAAAGAATAAACATTTCCTCGTTTACTTTTTAGTACTTCATTTATAAATTGTTAAACTTGGGTTGATATCTAGACTATGTAGCTAATGTCGTGTTATAAGATTTCCTAAAATGCTATAGTTCATGGTTCTTGACCAATATGTAGAACTTCAATGTTATAAATAGGAAGAATAATAATAATTCGTAAACGAGTTTAGTGTGCGGTTCAATACATATATTGTATTTTTTTTATTTTTTTATCAACTAGCCTAGTGACTTTTTAATTCCTCTCATTCTACTGCAGGTAGGGGTTCGATCCCTGGTGCTTTGAAGATTTTTAAAGTGACAACACCACTGGGCCACCTGTCCTCGGCATATATTGTATTTTCTTCCATGTATTAAAATAATAGATCTTTAATTTTTACATTAAAGAATTAATAGACCTATATACTAGACAACAATTATTATGCTTTGAAGATAATGTTTTAAAGCATAAACTAAGGATTACTAATGACATGTGAGATAAAAGAAATGATTGATTATATATGTACAAATTAATAGTATTGAGGCGTGCTCATTTAGAGACTTTAATATTAATAATTATGGATTAATTAGAACGGTTGGCAAATTGTGTAATGAGTGTACAGAACGTGGTTTATATGTTGTTGGTATAATGAAAGTTGATAAAAAGAACTGCGAGGTAGTGTTAATAAATTAATTAAATGTTAAACGTGTGGCTTTGTTTGTTTGGTCAAAGTCAAGCACACACGGCTTTTCTAATACCATTGGACAATTGACGTTTTGATGATGACGTACGTTAAATGACGATCTATAGTACTTTATTTATATTACCATAATGTAATTTCTAGATAATGTACTTTATTTTTATTTATTTTTCTTTGTCAAATATCTACTTTATTTGTTTCTATATAGATTTTTGGGTATCAAAACTTTACGTGAAGGTCGAGCAACTCTTTTTTCTTTTTTTTTTCAAATCTTTTGTTTATCATAATATTTTTGTGTCTTTTGATTACAAAAGTATCATAATTACTTGATGGTAATCATGTTATAATAACAGATTATAGTAACTGGTAATTCTGACATTCTAGTCTATACTGATATGGCCAAATGGTAGAACAAAATTCTTTTTAGATAAAAATAATATTTTATTGAAATTCGAAGTTACTTAAAAAATAAATCACACCGTATGTGATACTTCACAAAAGTTTTACCCATCTTTTTTTTCTACATCCAGACATAATTAAATTTATGATGAAATATTATTCTATCCGAATTCGAATTATGGAACTACCAAAAAATCATTGTATATTGGATGATAAGCTTGACATTGATTTTTCTCAACTAATTAATATCAATATATTTGTGATAATTTTTTTTTTGGAATAATAACTTATGATTTTTCTTAAAAGTCAAGCATACTCGACATTTCAAAATCTATTTGACACAGACAAATTTGGCTAACGACTCTAAAGTTACTTATTCTTTCCATTTTACAATGTTTTTTTAAGGATTTCCCATTGAGATTTACTGTTAATGATTCCACACTTTCAAATGTTATACAGTACATTTTACATACAAAATATTTAATTTATAGGTTTGGAGATCGTAGTAAAAAAACATATATTGACCTTAAACCTATCCACTATCTGAAACAGTAACTTGACTTAGAGAATAGTCGTGTACCCATCATTTTGGACTTTTGCATGCCATACATTATACAATATATTCTTTACTCCTTCACATCTTATATTATAATCCAATATAAATAATATCAAATACAAATATAATATATATATACGTATATATTCACATTGTACAGATGTTTGTAGAGCTAGCACATCTACATACATTTTCTTATAAACGCAAATAGTTATCTATATATTTAGAAATAACTATGTTTGTATTACAAAACCATAATGATTCTAATATCAGATTCCGAACTTTTCTATCTACAAGTGAATGATTAAAAAAAAATTTTAAAAGTTAATTTTGGACTATAGATCAAATCTCATCGATTTAATTGTTGATAAATAACTATGTAACATATAGGAAATTAGTTTTGGTCATATGATTAAGACTTAAGAGTACTTCTACTCTCTACAACATCAAAAGATTATGTATTTTCACATAATATTGTTCGAGATTTAAAGATGAATATATATTATAACAAAACCATGTAACAAACACAATGATATTTTTTATTCAGTTTTTTGTTTGTTTGTTTTATAACTTGAAATCTTGAATAAAACCTTATGAAGAAACCCAAAAACAAGATCTAATTGCACGCATAAGTTCATCTATCACCAATGAATTGACCCTGTCAAAAACGGTAACATCATTAACAAAATACTGTTATACGTTAATTACAATCATTATAACTACTAAATAGAATATGTTCCGCTGGTTGAATTTTTAGCAGTTATTGTAATCATTTAAGTCCAAAATTAGTTCAATATTCTAAATAGAGTAATAATACTTTAATATAAAAGTAGGGCTGCTAAAAATTTTCTTTAATAAAACAAATTGTAATAGGTTGGTTCTTAAAACACTCAACTAAACAAATTTGGTCACAAACCATATTAAATGGAATATTATACTAACAACCCATTATTGATAATGTTGTAAAGAAATGTTAATTTATGTCCTGAAATATTCATACTCAACGACTATATTCACATTTCGAGTTCCGACCAAACAAAAATCATTAGAATATGACAAGAAAATTGTGGTCAAGTAGTAAAGATGGACATAAAACTTTAAAGAATTCATAGATTTGATTTCTTTGCTATTCGAAATTAAGTCATAATTCTTTGGACTTTTACTTTTATATGGACTTTTACTTTCGACCTATTTAAATACTTAGAGATAAAAGTCTATTCGTAAACTACATCACCCTAAAAAAATAGTCTATGTTCCTCCTATCAAATCTAGAAACTCGTGATGAGTTACTAAAAAAAAGTCATTCGAATACTGTTTTTTATCAATTAATATTTTGGTAATATATGTCTCCAAAAAATAACGTAAAGACTTGCCGACCAAAAAAATAAATCCAAAATAGTAGAATTCGACAAACAAAATGAAAATAAAAAATGAAGTCGGTGATGAAAATATGACGTAACTAATGATGAAATAAGAGTAAAAAGACAAGACAAGTGGAGAGAATCAAAAGTATAATCGTCCAAAGAGGAAGAGAGACGAAAACACAATTCCATTCTTCTAATTTGAAGACTTTGACCTTATTTGACCGTTGACACATTGACTCAGAAAATCCTTTAATACACACGAATGGTTTTGATTTACTTCCTCATTTCGAATTTGCTTCTCGTGGATCCTGTCTTCTTCTGGTCTTATTATCTAATTTCTCATTCACTTTTTAATATAAAAATATTTAAGGTACTATTATATATAGAATGGAGTAGACAAAAAGTATAAATATCCGTACATTTTCTTACACTTGAGTTTAACCTGAATATTTTATGGGTATAATGAGTTCACACTCCAACTTGAGTTATGTTTACACTTGTTAACTAAGCATTATATATTATTTTGTACCAAGAAATATGTCACATGTCCGAGTGGTTATGGTTTAGCGGTAAGGAACGTATCTAGATGCTCACACATTACGGGTTCGATTCCCTCAATGCTAGAAATTAAGTCACAATTATTTCGGATATCCTAACACGGATATAGGCACATGCTTACTGCTCATTTGAATATTCGGAAAGAGAATCTATCCGTGGGGTGCACTTCCCCCAAGAGAATAGTCCAGACCCTTTCCATAAAGTTTGAGAACTCTTGAGTTATAAAAAAAAGAATTATGTCACATATTTATTTCTATAATTGTAAATTTTTCAATTGATATTCAATTTCAGAATCTTGTGTAATTATGCCTAATATAGTTTTAATATTTGAAACAATTGATTATAAATAATATTTTATTGATTCTTTTTTTGTGTTAATTTGAGAGGTCTAAACCCAATTCCAACTAATTACTAGGAAACCAGTATCAACAACTAATATGATTTCAGTTTTTCTAATGAAACACAAATAGTCTTATTCTCATTTGGCTAAACAGTAGCAACCAAGTTCTCAATGCGAATCGAATCATGACTAATGGGTTTACATCTTGTTACAAGCCAATCCCTACTACCAAACTACTACTAGTTAGTTTTGATCCAATTGTTGAATATATATATATATATATATATAATCATTTATATTTAAAACTTAATATCATAATGTCAATAGTTTTGCATGATAGAATTTAAGATCTTTAAAGATGGAATTATAGATCGAGTTTTGTCAATCTAATTATTGATATATATATATATATTATTTTTTACATTTTAATTGATACTTCACATTTAAACAAAATTTTCATAACTTTCGTTTTCATATAATTTTCTGTTTTGAAATACATATTGTTTTTGAATTCCACTATAGTTTTTGTCCTTTTGATAAGAAATATATCAAACTTTTAAAAAATTATTCAAAAAACATAAAACAATCAATAACTACTTATTTATGCAACGGTATATTAGAATATTCTGCTTGTTTGTGTAAACTATATACACAACAATTCTATTTCTGGAGATTACATTTCAAGTTCCATTTTTGTTAGTCATAAAGTAAAATCATAATGAATTTTAATTAGTATCTTTTGTGGTCATTTTTTATTCTTAATTAGTTAAGCACTAGGTATCCACTAGAGATACATTGAACTTAGTTAAAGGAACAAAAAAGACCGTACAAGTCAAGGGATTCATGAACTAGGAAAGGTCTAAAACATGTGTTTGTCTATTCAATATCTTAATTTAATTCCTCTTGCCTTTTTGGAATTAGTCTTTTTGGTTTTTGTTTTTAATGTCCACATCCATTTCATTTTATGACCATGTGTGAATATCAACGACTAATCCAAAATTTTAGATTCTACTCTTATGTTTTACTTTTCTTTCACAATATTCCACGTCATCTTTCTTTTCATCATTCAGACATAGATTTGTTTAATTTATTCGACAAAGTAACAACAATGACTACATAAGTTTTTTTTTCTTTTTTTCAATATTGATCCACAACGACTGACCTATTAGGTAAGTTTTTATATAATACAGATGGTAAAACTCGATTTCGAGATATACAAGTATGTCTGCCTTTAGTAGACTTATTACATGCCACTAAACTAAAAATCACTTGCAATAACTACATAAGTTTAGTTTTTCAAAAACAAAATCAAAACAAAAATATGCGGAAAAGTATTTTGCTTAAGTGGTTAAATTACTCTATGTTTAATTTTATAGAATCGGTACTAAAATTTGATTTTATGAAATCGTATAATTCCCATATGATATATTTTGGGATGTTAGGAGTGGCTTTAAATTATAAGTTGAGCTAATTATTGACAAAATAAAATCAGTAGGAAAATACGATTAATAAATAATTAACTATTTATTCTGTAGTTTTTCATCATAATTTGAATTATAATAATCATATAATTTTGCATAATAATGTTTAAGGTTTGTGAACTTTAAATTATAAATCGAATTCTTCTCTGTATACAACAAAAATGACTTAATTCCATATAGTGACATAAATATTTAGGAATTGATTCTTCAACAAGTAATCAACAAAATTGTCGTGATATGAATCCACGTACTCTTAGCCATCAGATGAACAGTGCTTATACGTAACTTACACGTTGAGGCTTTAGGTTTGGTTTTGGTCCTTTATGTCTGTTTTGTTTTATTAATATTTTTATGTCTGCTTATGGTATAGTCTTGCAAGATGGCCGACCAAAACAAAAAGGACTGTCCATGAATATTATGGTTTTTTTTGTCATGCTCATTTTATTCTCTTCTTCAGATTCATTGTAATTGTCTAATACAGAACTTAGACATCAACGTGTCTCTCTACATAATCATGAAAAAAAAATTACAAATAGTGTCACCTATTAATAAATTTAACTCAAAATTGTTTTGGTCAAGTGGTTAACTCTAATTTTAGTGTAATTTTCGTCAATTCCAAATAATCACGTATTTGTACATAATATTGGGTCTAATTAGTTAAGGTTGTAGCTCTGAATTTTGTACTGTCGGAATTATGTTGTAGATTTTTTAGTTGTAAATTTCTTTTGAGGTATGTATTTTGACCGTAAATGTTTTTGCTATACTATTTTATTTTTATAAAATTCATAAATTTTGGTTCTAATTTTTTCTATGTCTAATAAATAAAATATTAATTTTCAAGAGCAATGAGAGTTAAAAATAATCCTAAAACATGATTGATTTAATTTTAGTGTTCTACAATTTTTTTGGCTCTTTACAGCAATAAAAACAATTCTCCATCAGACCGTTGTCAATCAAAACTCAACCTATCAATATCGTACATTTATATATATAGTAAAAAAAAAATCCTAAATCTAGCCAAGGGAAGTGGAACAAGATTGTAATACAATCATTTACTGTTTCATCCACTGATTCTATAAATTATATTCCATAATTTGATGAATAAACATTGGATTTGAACTTATATCAAGTAAATTTTAACAGCCTAAACAACAATTATGGTAGTATGCAAATTAGTTTTGGTTAACTTTTGTTATCTCTTCTTCATGAGGTATTTCAGCAGCAGAGTGAAGTTCCGATACCGTACCTGGAATTACTTCGTTTATGTTTCCTTCACTTAATTGAATAGACTCCTGTGGAGCTATTACAGATTCTAAATGCTTAGTTTTGGGTCATGGATCCCATTAACATCGCAAACATGTACCAATGAGTTAGAAATCTGATTATATTTCCAAAGTTCAAAACAGAGAATTGACAACAAAAAAAAATGCATTCTGATGCATTTTACATCTAGATGTTCAGAGTTCATACCAATGTTTTCTTCTACATTACACTCAGATGTGTTTCCGGATGTGTCCAGCCAGATTACCAATAGATACAGACAGACAGATTATTGGATTTTGGGGTCACACTCATACACGTTGGATAAATAGAGAAAAAGGGTTTAAAGGAAATACAGATCAGGAGCAAGAGAGCGAAACCGTGTAAGACTTGTTGCAATACTTCAAACTCTTTAGATGACTTGATCGAAGTTGAGGACAAATCACTGCTCCAGGAATGGCAGATGAATCATTATTTGTTTCTCCTGTGCCTTCTATTACTCGAGACTCTGGGTCAGTTTTCTCAGGGAGTTGTGGTAGACCAATGTTTAAGTTAACAGAGGTTGGCTCGGTCTTAAAGCTGAATTCAATTCACAGAATGTTACTTACAATTTTTAACAAAGAATTCAGAATTTGAATCAGACAAAGAGGAGATTAGCATCAACGAACCTGGCTTCAAAATTTTGTCCTGTAGCAACCACATTTGCACAAATGTTGCTAATAATCCAAGGCGGTAGATATTCACCTCTAATCTCGACCATGTAGCAACCTGTATGTTCTTCTCTTACCATCTCAGTGCATTTGATCTGGAGATCAAGGAAGTAATCTCAAATTGTTACCATCTAGAACAAAGGTGTCACAGCAAGAGAATTACAGACTACAGATAAAATCAGCAGATGTGTGATATACCTCGGGAGAAGACAGTGCAGCGTTACGAAATGGCACTGGTGAATATAATAATGGAACATCTGCGGTGGGAAGAAATCCTAATGAAGACCTACGCATGATTGAGAGAATCAATTCTTATAACATCTTTCAAACTTCACAAAACTTTCATTTGCAGAATATGCAAATCTCTTTTCTAAACAATGTTCATACGCACCAATTTAACAGAAGATCATACAATCCTTGTACACTCTCATTTCCGACAAAAGCCAAGAAAGATTCTGGAGTATTATCTATGTTTAACACAGAACGCGAACGGCGAATCTGCATCCATTACAGGAGTCAGAGAAAAAGCCCGATAGTTTCCACATATAATAGCAGGTGGTACACAAGTGGAATATACACCTAGACGGAGATATATTTCCTGAATAGGTAACAAAAGGCACACATACCTGGCCAAGGTTATGATTCTCTATCTCTGAGAGTTCAGCGAGATCTTCAGCAGTTGTCTGATCCATTTTAGTTTTGCAAAGAGGCATAGAGTAGCAAACGTCCTGTAAAACATATTCAACGCAAATTAAGGTAAGTACTGACAGCCGCTTGATTATAATAGAATAAGGTTAGCATAACATATAAGGGAAAGCCAATGGATAATGTAATAGTTCTCTCTTGCTTTGTCGATTGTCGATCAGCCATACTATAACTTACCCTTAATGTAAGAGCCTAACATGTTTTAGGGAATGCTAAATTAGGTAGCAGAAAAAACACAAAATGGAAGAATATCCAGCAATAAGTTGCCAAGTTCTATCATTTATGTAAGGACAAAACAATTTCAAAATGCTGCAAAACTGCGATACGTTTAAGGCTAACCTCACTGATTCGAAAAGGACATGGTCTTTCTTAATTTGAGATAAACAAAGTAAAAACCTGAAACGAGAAGACACTTCTTACCAAAACCAGCACTTTAACTTTTGTTTATGTGCAACTTGTGGCAGAATTGGAATTCTAAAATCTAATCAAAGAAGCAGTAAATCTAGGAACTTGTTCAGAATACCAAAACTGAATACCAATATATCAGCACGCTGTAGCATAGCTATACTAGGTTAAAGTCTCAAGAAACACAGAACACAAACAATCTACGTAAACTAAATAAAGCCAAAAGCTTAACAATACTTAGGGAACATATCTTACAAGGTCTTTAAGCATGGCTCTCAATCTTCTAGTTGACTGGGTGATATAGGCATTGCATGACCGTTTGACACCACCTGATTCACAGCTTCCGGTGAACATTGCCACAAACTGCGAAGTACAAACTACAAGACAGAAATGCACAATTTACATTTAGATTTATTTTAAACTTACAGCATACATGTCATTTACAGTAAGATAAATGGAACATGGCACAGAAGCGGTGGATGAAAGTTCACATATGAATATGAGTAACGATCATTTGACTTAAATGCATCTTTGTCAAGACAAAATAATAAAAGCAAAATCACGTCCAAACCAAGGAAAATTGCGATGGAGTTACCATAAAATATTTTGCAGAGATTTTTCCGATACATAATATATAAACTTTGGAAAGCATCCTCCCATGCCAATTTTCGATTTTGTAGGAAATCAACTTCACCTATAATAGCAAAGTAAGTATCTCTGTAAAGTTCAGAATGAGGATGACTGAAAAGAAGTATGGCACAAAGGACTCTCAGTAACAAACCTCTGTCTGATCTAGACGCTACCAGTGCTGATATGACAAAAGGTGGCAAGGTGGACTGAGGATACACCCACGAGTGTAGTGCCATGGAATCTAACACTTGAAATACCACAGCGGATCCAGAACCACTACTGTTATCTTGATTTACCACATTAGTAGACAGAGACTTTAGCTGTGGCATACCATTATAGGTGCTACCCATGAGCAACCTATGTAACCTAGTACAACAATAGAATGGGGTGAATTATGATACGGACCAGTAGGTCAACATGATTTACTAAGAAAAAGAAGAGAAAATAAAGAGAATACTTCTGCCTGATAACAAAACATATTTTCATCAAGCACCACCAATAAGTTGTGTGTATTAAATTAATACGAGATGTCAAGGAGAAATAACTAAAATTCAGCTAAGGAACATTTGTTATTATGACACGATGTATACGGGTATCAAAAACAGCACAACTCACCAACTTAATGAAGAAGAGGAAACAAGTCGAGCGTACGTCTTCATGGAAAGGTCCAGAGGAATCTTTTGCCCAGGAATTTGGAACTCGGACATGAAATTTTCATTTAATGATCCAGTATCAGGTTTCCTAGTTACGATGCCAGAATTGACCAGCAATGGTTCACAAGTGGCAAGTCCTTTCAATGCTTTGTTCTGTTGAAAGATGGCATCAGCTTCACAAGAACCAGAAACATAACCATCCGATAGTATGAAAGACTACCAAGTGAAATATACCATATCAATATCTGGCAAGCAGGATGATTCCTCAGCCTTGGTTGAAAGTTCTGTAACACTGAGAAATAAGGTCTGGCCACATCTCTCATTTGTTTGACGGGCTTCAGCCTTGAAACCATCAGAAATTGTAGTAGACGCATTATTCTCCTTACTGCTAAGACAATTAAAGCATTAACATAAGTTAAAATACATTAAGTCAGCTTACTTCTGACAGCTATTGCCTAAGGGATTTTACCGAATAAGTAGTCTTTTGCTGGCAGCAACATTTGAGAGTAAAGAAACATTGATCAGGCTGTTGAATTGCACTTCCGCACCATTATCCTGTGGGAAAGACAGCAGAAATAAAAGAGATGCATACTAAACTATAAAGCATCTATTACATAATTTTTTCACAAATCTAAAGAAATCAAGAATTAATATCAGAGAACCCAACCTTAGAGTTTTCTTTTCCGGAGAGCATCCAAGGCCTAGCCTTTTTAACAGGATATAGTTCATCCATATGCATCTCTATGTATCTTGGATTCTTGGAAAGATCTTGTTTCTTGAACCCAGTTTCCTTCTCAGAACTACTGCCAAGATAATCTATAGTGAGAAAAAAAAATAAGATCAACAACTTTAACGGCATAATGATTTGTACCTTTTGCAAGGGCGCAATGCATCAAAAGATTCTTCAGCAGTACGTTTCAATTGCTCTCCCTGTTTATTGAGAAGGGTATTAAACGAAAAATCTTCAACGAATATATCTTGCAATGAAGAGAGGGAAGCAGCAAACTTACTCTCAGTTCAGAGGGCGTCAACCTCTTCGCTTTTGGCGCAGTTTTGGACCCTCCACTAATCTGAAGTGAGCTACCGAAAGCACCAGGAGCAACTACTTTCGCCATTTCTGAAAAGATGCTGTTTGTTTGATCCTCCAATTAACCTATTTTTTTTATTAAAAAAAATCATATAAGTAAATCTGATGCTCCATTTATCACCGCCCATCCTAATTCCATGAACAGCAATAATTTTTTCATCATGACAAATCCATCCGATTTATAATTATAAACCCTAAAAGAAATATTGTTTATGATCCTACTACTGTGTTTCATAGATAGGTGGTAACAAAAGAATTATGACGCTGTGGACTCTGCACTGCAATAAGGTATATTTCTCTGTTCTACCTTTTGAGGAGTATAAACACCTAATAAAGGACCCGAATTTGCAATTTGGGTGATTGAAACTCCACTTAGTTTCCTGCAACATGTGATGTCAAGTTTCTGAGGTTTTTTAATTTCATTACTAAAGAAGAGAGACCTTCATCAGTTACACTCACGCATTTGCTTAGGCTAATCTCTCCCAGGGAATTGAAAAAGTACCTATCGTCTTCAAACCGTCAGAAGTAACAGAACAACCATCCAACCTAATTGACTGTAATGCTGAAAACCTTTTTAAGCTACTCGCTATCCCCTAAATCAGAAAAGTATACCTCATATTAGGCTTCAAAAGGCTAACCTCACTAGGCTAACTACTAATCAGTTTTGGTTCCGAACTAAGCCATTCAGCCAATACTTTGACACAGGAAAAAACCAGCGAACAAAGCAAGCAAAGCATGTTCTGGTGATAATGAGTAAGCGAAGAACTTACAGAAGAACAATGTGCTAGATCAAGCCGCTGAAGACATCCGGCTCCGCAAGTGAAATTAGACCTCTTTAGAGTCAAATTCTGGCAGCTCGATGCATCAAGCTTCTGCAGAACACAGGTTTTGTAAGAAGAATATATGGAACTGTGTGTAATCTTTTAAAGCCTTAATATTTCTTCTATCTGATATTACATACAAACAGACGTTCTCCTCCAAACCTCATTTTCAATCCTCTCTCGAAAACTTTTTTTTTTTTAAATGCATCGAGCAGGAAGAATCGTAACATCTTGTTCTGACCACATTCTAAGAATACATAGTTTTGTGTTCTATAAAATGGTAAAACCCTAAAATTCCGAAAACTATAAACCCTAGAATCAAAGATTATAAACCCTAGAATCAAAGATTATAAACCCTAGAATCAAAGATTATAAACCCTAGAATCAAAGATTATAAACCCTAGAATCAAAGATTATAAACCCTAGAATCAAAGATTATAAACCCTAGAATCAAAGATTATAAACCCTAGAATCAAAGATTATAAACCCTAGAATCAAAGATTATAAACCCTAGAATCAAAGATTATAAACCCTAGAATCAAAGATTATAAACCCTAGAATCAAAGATTATAAACCCTAGAATCAAAGATTATAAACCCTAGAATCAAAGATTATAAACCCTAGAATCAAAGATTATAAACCCTAGAATCAAAGATTATAAACCCTAGAATCAAAGATTATAAACCCTAGAATCAAAGATTATAAACCCTAGAATCAAAGATTATAAACCCTAGAATCAAAGATTATAAACCCTAGAATCAAAGATTATAAACCCTAGAATCAAAGATTAAAAACCCTAGAATCAAAGATTATAAACATCTATAAATTACATCCTAAATCAACAATATAAAGGGTAAAAACAAACAATAGAGCAAGAATCAGACACATGAATCAGTCTCGACCATATCCGAAACAGCAGAGGAAACATAGAAGGAAACGAAGGAGACTTACCTGAGATTTAGCCCTCGACGACGCTGACGGAGACGACAACACCGGATATGGAGATGAGAAGTGAAATCGATGGTTACATATGGTTTCCAGCTTGAATGAGCGAAGATTTGGAGAGGTTTACAGAGATTTGAGTGAGATTTTGCTACCAAAATTATCTTTTTTTCTATTGTTTGTTGATAATTAGATCTTTAATTTACATTTCAAAATTTTTATGGTGGGTCAAATGGGCTTAATATGTAAGCCCATATTTCAGTTATTATTTGTTTCATCCAAACTTAAAAATTTATCTTATTTCATAAAAAGCCCAAACTAATAAAAGCCCATACGAACCCAAAAAACTTACCAATTAGTATTTCCCTCGATTTCAAGATATCGAGAATTTAAATTAATCTTTGTTTTTTTTTCCAACAACTAAATTAGATTAACTTATCAAAAGAGGAAAATCGTTTACAAAAGAACAAATACCAGAAAAATTTCTAACTCTTCTAGCTAGCCAATCCGTCTTTCTATTAAGAATTCTGGGAATATGGAAAAGAAAAAAAGAGGAAAAAAGTCTTCTGAGTTTGGCGAATTCGTCCAAGTATTGAGAGAAGGCTGGCCAATCATCAAGAGCAGCCACCATCTTCAGAATCTCCGCACAATCAGTAGCACATTGGACTTCTGGGAACTCTAGTTCCTGAAGGGACTCCATAGCCCAAAGTAGCGCTTCGAATTCAGTATGAAGAGGGGATAAACAACATAAAACACTTTTTACCCCCATAGACACTTCTCCAATTGAATCTGCAAAACAAAATCAACCCAAACCTGAAAAGTAATTAGAGTCCTTCCAGGAGCCGTCTACAAAATAGCGAACCCTTGTGAAACTTGGGTCACCTACAATAGCCTTTGATACTGCTTCTCAATACTCGTTTGACTTCACAATAATAGTCTTACTTGCTAATTCTTTGGTCTTCTCTGTTTGAACTTGGATCCACTTTTTGGCTTCTGCTTCAGCAGAACAAAGAATATCCCTAGGATCTCTGTCCAAATTACCAAAAACCTTATCATTTATTGCTCTCCAAATATTCCAAAGAGCCCATGAAAAGCAACGAAATTCCTCTAAATCTGGTTATCTCCAAAAGAGGTAATCCAAATTAGTATAAACCGATGATCAAGGAAAAACCCCTATTCCTGAGGGGATATTTGATAAAGCTCATGTTTGTTCGGTAGGTGGACACTCAAAAAGAGTATGATTAATTGATTCTTTTTCTGCTCCACACCGAAAACAACGTGCGTTACATCTAATACCTCTATCATGTAAATTTTCTCTCACTGGCAGACATCCTGATGCAATTTGCCAAATAAAGTGTTTGAGTTTTGGAGGACAATCTATCGTCCACCCATTTACTTGTATATCCCTAATAGGTCCATACCTTACCCCCGCATCCACCTCAGTGGAAGTCTCTACCTTATATCCTGACTTAACTGTATACTTACTGGATTTATTAAAATACCAACCAAAGTAATCAGATTTTTCCAAATTAGGTAGTCTAGTACCTAAAATCAACGGTACATCCTTGGGATCGACTAATTACCTTATTAGAGGAATTCTCCATGTACATGATGAAGAGTTAATCAGTTTATCTACTGTAAGATCAGGGTATAACATTGGGTCCTTACCAATGGCGAGGCGAGGGATAATGCCTGGGATCCAAGGATCATACCATACAAGAATATCTTTGCCATTTCCAATCCATTTTATAAGGCCTTTAGTAACAAGGGTCCTGGCCGAAATAATGCTTCTCCACCCGTACGATGGTTAATCTTTGTTTTTTTGTGTCAATATAATTTTTATTCTTAAATTAAGTTTTTGGTTTAATTAGTATGTTGATAAATTAATAAAATATTATATTTTAATTAGTTTCAAAATTATTAATTTAGAAAAAATTTAATGTAATTTACACTCCTTCGCAATATGAGATTTTTTTTTATTTGTTCGAGGTTTGTGTTGCTTCGAACTTCAATTTTAGGGTATATGTAACGTGAGTTCCTAACTAAAATTCTTTTCGGAGTTTGTTTTAAAAGTTTCTCTTGTTTGTACTGTAGTTTCTCTTTTTTAGTCTATGTATTCAAAAATATATTTGTCTTCCGTATATTTTGTGCATTCCATCGTATTCGAATATGTTTTTATAATATAGTTCCAGTGAAAAAGGAATAACTTGCTGCAACAAAAAAAAAGAAAAAAAAAACTTATCAGATAAGTTAATATAATTGATCAAAAGTCGTTTCAAGTTTCTATAGTAAATAAATACTACTCCAGATGTTACTTGTAATATGATACGTATAAAACCTACTTATGCATAATATATCACCCAATGTCGTAATCATTTCATATAATTCTACACTCCTAGATTCTCTATATAATAGTACTTTCATATATATTATTCAATGTAATGAGATAAGATAGTATACACGTAAGTCAAATTTCGAAAATTAATAATCATAAATGTAGACAAAGAATTTTTGGTTAAGTGGTGGGGAACGAATCTGAGATTTTAAAGAATTTGCAGATTCGATTCTCCTACTATGCAAAACTAAATCATAATTTTTTGGTCATCTTTACACGGATATGAGTCTATGCTTTTGGCTCATTTGAATACCTGGAGGTAAGAGTCTATCTGTGGGCTGCACCACCCCCATGAAATTAGTCGAGATCCCTCCTATAAGATTTGAGAACTCCTGAATTACAAAAACAAAATTATAAATGTTTCTATTGATTTTATCTTGACTTTTAAACAGTGTTATAAATTATAAATGTTCTATTCTATAGTTTCGATATTTCGATATCTTGACTTCAAAACAATGCCCTAGTTTTGTTCTTCAAACAACAATAGCCGTAGATTGTGGGGGTCGAGTTAATAAAACGCTGACAGATTCTAAAGACTTGTTCTCAGCTTTTTAACAAATCAATGGCTCATAAATTTTAAAATTGCAATAAAGAATCTTAGTCAACTAAAGCAACAGTAATCATTTATTCCTCAGTCTATTTTTCCCCGATCCTGTCTTTATTATTCTTCACGTAAAGCTATTGTACCACTCCACCCACTTACAATTAACAACAAAACTAATTTTATTTATTTAATTTTTTCTTTTCAACTTTATTTAGATAAAAACCAGTTTATGATACAAAGTTTAAAACAGAAAAATCTCTAGAAAGCAGATTCAAAAATCAGTTTTTAATTTGATGTATTAGAGATTAGAAACAAGGAGAATAGCTGATGTTATAGAACTCAAAATATTTCTTTAAGCTAGGTTGGTATTGCTTATCTGATAGTATGAAAATAATAAGTATGAGAATATTACGAATTTTAGGAATCTTTATACTCTCCAAAGGCTGGACAATGACATGCTTAATTTCACTCAAAATTTTAGAAATAGTAATGGCGATTGAATTGTTTGGAAGTCATAAATTTAATTCAAATACCATATGAATAACAGGCTCTTCTACCCTATATAGAAGACTCTGAGTGAGCTCTTCGAATTGGTTCAGCTATTCTCAATGAGACTAAAATCTATAACAGGAAAGGAAAAGCTACGGTAGTGTTTATTCTTAGTTCGCCAAATTAATTATCTAATTTTTATTTGCAGTCTGAATGAAATATATTGTAAAAATAAAAATCCATTTTTGATATAAATGTAAGGATGGTGAACCCATATTTTGAGCCACTTGTACAACTAGCAAAAACCCATATTTCAGTTTATTTTTAAAAATAAACTTGACT